>JBBIGA010000002.1:254342-270127 GCA_037576975.1 Alestes dentex | reverse complement strand
GGGGTTCCACAGAGAGCTGTAGATAACTGTGTGCACACATATATACACACCACACACACACACACACACACACACACACACACACACACACACACACACACACACACATACACACAGGAGATGGCACCATACCACTTTTCCTTTGCTAAACATAATATAAATCTGATAAGCTTTAAAATGAGACACTTCACTATAATCTACAGTCTGAAAGACACTGAAAATCTGTCTTTTTGCTTCTAAATTTGTAAATAAAGAGCAGAACATTTCAGAAACAGTGAAAAATATGAGGCAGAGAATGAAGATCTGACCTGTTTATCAGTTGCTTCTTAAACTGAATTGAAACTGTGACTCTGACCATGTTAAGAATTTCAGACAGAAAGATCAGTGTGTGTGAAACATATATATATATATATATATAATTGTATGAACTTGACAATGTGTAAAAAAAAATAAATGAGTATATGTATGTGTGTTTGTAAGTTTGTGTTTTAGTAATATCTCTTAAAAATGACAAGAACCGTTAGAGGTCAGGATCAGAACACCGAAACCGAAAGACACTCCTGGATTCTGCATAAACCCCAAAAAACAGCAGTTGTTGGTTTTACAATGCAAGTTTTGTAATATACCTTAAATATATTAAGTCCATATCACACCTGAAAATATTTTTCTTTGCTAGCATCATTCACATTGGGAGTGGTCCTCCCTCTCCCCCTTATGGAAATAAAATATTACTGAATCTGTATATTTGATTGATGAATCAATAATTAATTTCAATACCTAAACTCACCTGACTGGTCATTTGAGTGCAGTTCTGTAATGCAGTTATGGTTAAATTGCTGCTTTTGAAGTTGCTTGTGAGTTAATTTGGTAAGTTTTAATTAAATACCATTTATTTCTGAAGCAATGTCTGCGACTAATATTGCTCCAAAGTACATTTTACAGAAATGTGGGTTCAGCCTGCTAACATGGGAAACTGTCAGGAAAACAATCCAGTCTGTTAAAAAGCAGAAAAGTCTCAAAAGCAGAAACAGTCTCAGAGCTTGAAGAAGAGCTACAGAGTGGAACCAAGACTCCAAAAAAGGAGAAAACCCTTAGAGGATGAGGAAGAACCATTGAGAAGAACCAAGATTTAAAAGTAGAAACTTCCTAAAAGCATTAAGAAGAATAATTGAAAAATGACAAGAACCGCCTGATCACCTGGAATCATCTGCTCCTGTTTCTTCGCTGGCTCAGGACTTAAGTTAGATGATATTTGTTCTGCTTGAATGATTCATACGTAGGTCACTGTGTGGCTTAACAAACAAAAACATTCCTCTGAAACTGGTCAGTTTCAGGGACTGGACTGGAAATGAGTGTCTTTGAACGTCCTTCAGGAAGCCTGGAGAACTGTTCCTCGAAACCACATTAAAATACAAGAAAGTCTGGATCTTTTAAAGTGTAATATAAAGAAAAGTAGTGACCCCTTTGAACACACCACAGCACACAGTGTGACCGATGTGAAATTCTTTCTCTGTAGGGGGAGCAGTGTGTGGGGATGGTACCTCAGTGGTGCCACTAGCAGTCCTGGGATTCAAACCTTCTGACAGCAGGGGCAACCCCTTAATCACCAAGCCCCCAGCTGCCCTATGAAGGGGGCTAAAGACAGTACTGTACATTATAGTTTGTATACTTTTATTTCATATTTGTTGAGTTATTTTATCTTCTCTAGTTTATGCTTTTATTATTGCGCTTAGTCTTGGTGTCATTCAGGGTCACATTTTATTGCATGTCATATGCCTGTGACAAATAATAAACATCTGGAATCTTTAAAGGATTTGCACCATTAAAATGCAGCACCAGAATTAAAAGTTCACCCCTATAAATCGGTTGTGTGTGTGATGCGTTATTCTGCACTAGACACTTTTAGAAGTCCTATCTCTCTCTCCTTTTCTCTTTCTCTCTTTCTCCTCTCTCTCTCTCTTCTTATTCTCTCTCTCACTCACTCTCTTCTCTCTCACTCCTTCACTGTCTCTCCCTCTCTCTCCCCTCTCTTTCTCTTTCACTGTCACTTTCTCTCTCTCTTGCTCACTCACTCTGCTGAAATTCCTGGAAATTATGAACTTGTGTGGACTTGCCAGACTCAGACAACGACGGAGGGATAAATAACTCCAAACAACACCTTTATACTGTAGAGAGAGAGAGAGAGAGAGAGAGAGAGAGAGAGAGAGAGAGAGAGAGAGAGAGAAGGATAGAGTCAGACGGAGAGAGAGGAGAGAAAGAGAGAGAGAGAGAGGGAGAGTGAAGAGAGAAAAAGAGAGAGGGAGAGTGAGGAGAGAAAGAGAGAGGAGAGAGAGAAGGAAAGAGAGACAGAGAGGAGAGAAAGAGAGAGAGAGAGAGAGAGAAGGAGAGGGAAAGAGATTCTAAACATTTCTGAGCACAGGATGAGGAACGACAGAACCTGAAGGAACAGCGAGAAAAATCACCTGTAACGTTTAAGAACAGAAGATACTCTTTATTGAAACTTTTACAGCAGCGTTTGAGGAGCATTTGATCCAAGTGGCTGCAGAAAAATGAATATTAATTTGATACTTACCGTTAGTATCTGTGCACTATTACACCTTAAAAACCTGGTATCTAAGAGAAATTATAGAAAATAGAAAATAACTCTGGAAAATGTGATCGGCATCCAGGAGAACAGTGGGGGGAGGACACCTGTTTACATTTATCAAAAAGATCTTCACTCGGCTATCAGAGCCGCAGTTGCGTGCTGTTTAACGCTGTTTGCTTAGCTGGTGAGCGGCCATAAATCCAGCCCCTCAGCCTGATTCTTTTAAGGCACAGTGACAACAAACTGCATTATCTCACTATCTGTGGTACATTCAGCTCAAAACATCTACAAGTCCAGCCAAAAACCAGGGCCTGCATCACTCAAAGTAATGGTTTCAGCAAAGTATTTTTATTTCCACTGATTTTCCACTGAATTTCCCAAATAATCTCCTTACAGTGAAGGTGAATGGAACCAGACATCTCCAACACAAATTCAGCTGTTGTTCACTAACGCACCCCCCAAGTGAAGCTTTGCATGTTTATATGACTGCTGATGAAGGTAAAATAGTAAATCTGAACTAATCACTTGTCTTTACATCCCTCCACCATGAATGGGTTTAGTTTTAGGACCAAAACTTCTCAGAACTCTGGTAGAGCAACGTCTCAGGGGTGGGGTCAGGCGGCGCAACCAGAACCAAATGATGGAATGACTTTCTGTGACTAAGATTTTAGAGGCAGATGTCTGGTATCACTCACCCTCACTGTGAATAAGACTTGGAGAAGATGGGTCTACACTGCACAGTTTTTAGCTTGATTTTGAGTGTAATGGATGGTTTGGTGGTAGGAGGTTGGTGAGGATCAGCATTTTGCCTTCAAATTGAGCTCTAGATTGATCAGCATATTTAAGTGTCCTGTGGTGTGAGATGTTCAGCCATGTAACTGAACAGGTAACAATCGGTTGGTAGATACTGAAAAGAACAAACAATGAAAAGATGACCTGCAACCAGCAAATAATGGTCTTCACAAGGTTTTATAATGGACTAAAACATTTATCTGCACTTCTCCAGCCCATATTTAACATCAGTTTGCATTTTCGCTACTAGCATACAAATGTGGTGCTGTGCAAATCTTGAGCCCCTCTCATTTCTTTATATTTTGCTTCCAGAGATCCAGACTTTCTTGTATTTTTAATGTAGTCTTGAGGAACAGTTCTCCAGGCTTCCTGAAAGACTTTTAAAGACTCTCATTTTCAGTCCAGTCCCTGAACCTTAACCAGTTTGTTAAGACACATAGTGACCTATGTATGAATCAGTCAAGCAGAACAAAGACCATCTAACTGAAGTCCTGAACCAGTGAAGAACCAGGAGTAGATGATTCCAGATGATCAGGCGGTGATCAGTATACTGATGGTGCTGAATGCTGAGTGGTTGGAACTCTTTTATCTAGGCTCCTTGTATCTTTGAAGCCGGTCGCAGTAAAACATTTGTCCCCATTTTTTACATTTAATCTAAAGTGTGAAGTAACCATTCTGTCACATGTGAGCACACCACAGCATGAAATTCTTCTCTACTTTTGTACCCATTCTCCAAGTGAAGCAGCTGGCAGTCAGGAACACAGTGCCCAGGGAGCAGTGTGTGGGGACGGTCCCTTGCTCAAGGGAGCCTCAGAGGTGCCACTAGCAGTCTGGGGATTTGAACCCACAACTTTGTGATGGCAGGGTGAACACCTTAACCACTAGGCCATCTACTCAGTATGATAAAGATACGACAGTTTAGCAAGCAGGTGATTCAAAGCAAAGTAGATAGAAATGAGGGGTGGCATAAGACTTTTGCACAGTGCTGTGGAAGCATAAACATCCCTGCTTTAGGTATATTTGAAAAGTCTGTGGAATTCTCATTCTCATTCACATGCCTCCTCAAACAGGCAGATAATATTTAAACAAACAGAAAACAGTTGGAACCTCATTCATTATACCATCCTAATTACAAAAACCCTTTTAGACATTTTTTTTTTTATTTAATTCTTTCTTCTGAGCTTTTTGTATGGTTTTACGTTCATTCTTCAGCCTTTCTTTATCCCTTACAATTAAACAATCGTTTTTTGTTGCCATTCCTTTAAGACTGACACATAATGATCAGCCATGCCATTAAAATCCCCTGCCTAATATTGTATTTGTCCCCCTTGTCCCTCGAACAGCTATGACCCGTCGAGGTCTGGACTCTACAAGAACCTCTGAAGGTCTGTGGTTCTGCAGCATTGTAAGCTGTGAGGAGGGCCTTCCATGAATTGGACTAGTTTGTCCCACAGAAGCTCGAACAGATTGAGATCTGGGGAATCTGGAGGCACCTTGAGCTCTTTGTGATGTTCCTCAAATGGGTCCTGAACAGTGTTTGCAGGGTCATCCTGCTGAAAGGTGAACTGCCATTAGGTACATCATCTCCATGCAGGACTGAATCTGGTCTGCAGTGTTCAGCTGTTAAAAGAACCTCCACATGCATGCAGGACCCAAGGTCTCCCAGCAGATCTTCATCACCCTGATTCTGCCACTTTGTCTAGTTCCAAGAGCAGATCTCAAATCCTTGTAGGTTTAAAGGAAAAGTTCAACCATACATTCTAATGCTGCTAACAAGAATGTCTGGAACCCAGTATTGAACCGGTTATCATGATATTATTCGATTAAAGCTAATCAGTGCCTATTGGCTTTGATGAATTTTTAGCAGCATTAGCATTCTCGACTGATCTATTCCTTTAACGAGACAGGCGGAAATGATATTGAACGTGGGTAGAGCTCATGAGAAGGTAGGCTTTTAATTTGCTAGGCTAGTCATCTGGATCACAATGTGTGCTTGACTACCTCAGGATCCGAACATATACTAGCACATTGCACTTTACAGCACAAATATTCCTATTCTCTTTGTAATATTTATTTAGTTATACTTTTTTCTGTATATTGTATTACCCTTGTTTAGCATTTCCAAATTTCTCTTTGATTTAAATTATTTGATAACTTCATGGCACTGTTTTAAGGGCACATTTGTATAACTATGTATGTAACAAAAAAGAATCTTGACTCTATATAGATAAATATCAAGTGACACCTGTTTATCTGAGCAACATCTAGATACAGGCCTATGTGTGCCTCTTTACAGTGTAATTAGTGTAAGGTGTGTCCTCGTTAAGGGCCATCAGGTGTATTACTAGCAGGGCAGGTCGAAACAGCCCTATTCGGCAGAAGGCCCATATTTCTGAGTGTAAAATATTTCACAGTTTGGATGTTTTCTCCATTATGTAAACACCCGGTTGATGTGGGTGTTTGGTTCTGCAGGGGGTGCTTGAGGACATTCGGGGTAATGGCAGACTGGTAACGCCGATCAGTCTGAGTGCTGTTTGAGTGCCGTGGAAACGATGGCAATCGACCAATCAGCCCTGGAGCAAGGAATGAAGAATAAAACAGTGAGGGAAGGCAATAAAGACCGAATGCCACTCCCACATTCCTGCTTCCTGCTGTCACCTTGCTTCCACAACCTATTCCCACCAAACATCATCATCATCTCTCTGATTTCATGAGCTACAGGTCCTTTCCTAAACTCTGAGAGGAATTCAAACCTGTAATGGTAAGAAAGGGAACAGACATTCCTTACTGTGACAGTCTGTTTGTGTGAGTTCTTGCACATTTACAGTTTTGGTTCTTCAAATAGAATCTGCAGTACTCAATAAAGTTTGAAAATGTAACAAGCTGCAATTAAGAATAGCTGCTGCAATTTTTCCAAATTTCAGCAAAAGTTCCCCTTAGATTTAATTTGCATAATTTAATTGAACTCATTTGAATTGCACTGTTAATTTGTCAACATGATGGAATCCCTTCCATTGTAGATAGTGATGAAGGGTATAAGTGAAACTAATTTTTTATGAACACTCAAGTAACCTGAGTAGACTTCAGTGAAAAAAGTGTAGACTTCTTGCATTTTAGACCACAAACTACTGTAGGTGAGTTCTAGATTCCTCTGCAAGTGTAGCTGAGTTACTCTAGACTCCCCTGCAGATGAGTGATCGTTCTAGATCCCACTGCCAGTAAGTGAGTGTTCTAGACCTCCCTGATAGTCAGTGAGTGTTCCAGATTCCCCTGCAGGTGTGGTGGTCTTCTAGACCAATATTTTAGGTTCCCAAAGAAATTGTAAGCATTCTAGATTATCTTGCAGGTGGGCATGTTCGAGATACCCCTTTAGTTTAGAGTGTTCTAGAACTCTCTGCATTTGAGCCTGGTATTTCAGATCCCTCTCTAGATGAGTCAATTCAGATGAGCGTGTAAGCTGGATCTATCGACAACTGAGTTAATGTTCTAGACCCCCTCCAGATGTATGTTATGGATTCTCCTGCAGACAATGTGTTGTTCTGGATCCCCTGTAGGAGAGTTCTTGTTCTTGATTTGTTATAGGTAAGTAAGTGCTCTAGACCTCCCCGGAGGACAGGTTTGTTCTTGATACCCTGAAAGTGAGTATTTTATATCCTATAGATGTAAAAAAAAAATATCAAGTTTTTTCTAGAAATGACTGTTTTTCATTAAAACACTTCTCAACTTTACTTCTCAACTGATGAATTATGATGAAGTTTGGAAAACCAGTAGAATCACACTCTACATCAATTCAGTGAGAAAGTTTGAAATGAGAAAAGATGTTGGAGTTGGATTTAAAGAAGCAGATCTAGAAGTTTAGGATAACTGGCCACTTGAACAGCCCCATTACGCATGCTGTGTAAAATAAAATCTCTGTATATTAAATAACCAAAAAAAAACCAAAAAAAAACAGTATAAAAATAAGGCCACACGAAGAAGTACCTTTACATATCACTATGCTAAACAAGAAGGATCTGATGTACATCATTCTGATATTCAAAGTGCTTCTGAAAGTATATACTGGAGACATTCCTTATTCCATTAGTAGTCGTTGTGTTATTAAAAAGCTTATAATAAATAGCAGTCTTTGTTCTTTGTCCTGATAAGGCACATTCCTCAGGTTGTCACAACAAATATCTCCTTTTTCCCTTAAAGTCTGTGTTTGTTTTTTTTAACCACAAGTGTTTGCACAAAAGGCACAGAGGAAGGTCTCTTTTGAAGTCCAGCAGAACTGCAACACCATGACTTTCATGTGTGTCCTCCATTCTGCTCTTGCTCAGTCTACAGCACCACAGAAGAGTCTGTCCTCCTGACCTGCGGGATTAAAGTGAACAAATCCACCAACCATAAAAAAAGGTTCTAATGTGACATTCTGGAGAGAAGCATCTCTGCATGAGCTGAGTTCTTTCCCACTTTTTTTTTTATAAAAGCCTCTCTGACTCCTTACTGAGTTGTTACTCTTGAAGATGTCACAGGTCAAAGAACACAGGCCTCAAGTGGTTGCACTGCAGGGGGTCACACATGATCCAGCAAAATCTTAATTCACTATGATGTGCTCAGTGCTCTTTAACAGCAAGCGATTCTAGATTCCCCCGCAGGTGAGTCAGTGCACTTGAGAGGATGCTCTACATTGCCATGTAGGTGAGTCAGCATTTTAGATTCTTCTTCAGGTAAGCTGATGATCTAGATTCTTCTGCAGGTCAGTTGATGTTCTAGCTTCTCTTTGCAGATGAGTCAGTGTTCTAGAATCACAGCAGGTGTGCCACTGTTCTATATTTTCTTACAAGTGAGGCATTACACTAGAAGTCCCTGTAGGTGAGTCAGCACTCTAGATTCTCTTGAAGGTCAGTCGATGTTCTAGATTCCTTTGCAGATGAGTTCTAGCATCCAACAGCAGGCATCTCATTGTTCTAGATTCCCTGAAGGTGACTTGGAGGAAGGTCACTGCAGAAGAGCCAGTGTCTAGATCGCCCTGCAGGTGAGATCAGTTTCTAGGCCCCCCTGCAGGTGAATTGGTGACATAGTTTTGGACCATCTGCTACTGAATCAGTATTCTAGATCTCCCTGCAGGTGAGCCAGTGTTCTAGATACCCTTGCAGTTGAATCAGTATTTTTGGTCTCCCTACAGTAATCTAAGTGTTCTAGATTACCCTGTAAGTGAGTCAGTGTTCTAGATCCTTCTGCAAGTGTGTAAGTCCTTAAGACGTCACTTCAGATGAGTCTATGTGGAAGGGCCAGTGTTCTAGAGCCCTCTACAGGTGGGTTCTAATGCATGCACTGCACCCTAATGGCAGAGGTTGAGCTCCTTGCGTACGGAGCACTTCTTGCACTGCACCACACAGCACCAGTGGAACCGACAGAGGCAGTTCTCCTCCAGCTCCACTGTTTCAAGGTGGTGGCCTCGTTCACAGCACAGCAGGTCGCAGCCACTCACGTCCAGCGCCGTGCTGTTGCAGGTTCGGCCCCGAGTCCCCAGAGAACCCGTCTTCCTGTTTGGGAGGCAGAAGTCTGGTGACTCAGCCGAATAGATGAGGTCCTGCTTGTCCGGCGGTTTGATGTTTTGGCCAACAGGGATGAGAGTCTTCCCGTCATTCCCTCCCATCACCTAGAAGAAGGACATTGGACATATTACCATTTTAGAAGTACTGAATTATGATTGTATAAAGAAATTCCAAAAATGCAAAAATGCAATCAGCACAACACATCTCTCAGTAAAGCCTACTTCTTGGTGACACTTTGGGTTCTTGTACACATCGCATAGAAACCATTACTTTAGTTATAGATTTATTAACAGATTGTACTGTTCTTTAAAAGAAAAAAATAATTAATCACTGTGAGGTATCAAGATTTAGGCATATTGTGATTTATTTATGCTGCACATATTTTGACAGAATGTCAAAATACGCACATTTACCCGTCATTAATTTCTGTTTATATTTATTTCATGGGTGATCTTTTACACTGGAGAATAACTCACAATGTTGTTGTTTCCAGCATGCCTAGCCCGGATTAGCAATAACAGCACAGTCCAGAATAAATTAAATAACAATTTCCCATTAGGTGGGATGGGATTTTTTTTTTACCAGCATTCTTAATCACCCTCATGAGAGGAACATGGCTGTGGTTGAAGCAGATAAATCAACTGTATAACACCTCTCTATGCACTAAAACATACTGTTAACCTTTTAATTATTTTGACCAAAAATGATCTAGTGCCGGCATATCAAAACCTCATAATTTCTTGTTTTTTTATATACACTTGAAAAATTACTACTTATGACATCAGCAAATTATATTTAACGTTCCTTCCTACTCATAATCAAAATTGTGACAATGTGTTCTTTTAGTGATGCCTTTGCAGAACCATTTCAGTTACAAAATGTTTAGTGGTAAAGTGTCATGTTTGTAAATTAGATGCATGAATGTGAAGAACCTTCAAATTGTTATAAAGCATGTTTAGGACTCTTCCAAGAAATTCTATGCTGGAGCCTATCCCAGCACTCACAGGGCACAAGGTGGAGAAAAACCTTGAACAAATTAAGCAGGTCTGTTCCACCTGACATGCATATGTTCAGACTGTGGGAGCCCCAGAAGCAATTGAGGACCTGGGGAGAACATGCAAACTCTGGGAGTCCAACCCAGGACCTCCTCATTGTGTAATGTATTGTCTCTGTCATGTCTTTGCATACCTCTCATAAAATCTGGACTTTCAATGGCACCTACATTTAATCTTCTGTTTACAGCCACGACAGTCACATGTCCTGTTATTTGTCTTGATAAGCTGTAATTTAGTCCCTTTCAACGTGGTTCATTGATGCTAACTGCCTCTCATGCAATATCAATCGTAAGGAGTAACACTTGTCACTCTGGAAGGTTTAAATCACTTTCACACTGTACTGTTACTTCATTACACGGCTGTATTGTCTATTTATCATATCATTTCTGTCGTAACTTGCGCTTTGTTCAGTGCTGTAACTGCCTCTTGCGGTCTGTTGAGTGTTGTTATATGTTGCTCTGTGTCTCATCACACTATGTACATGTTCACAGCTGTTCATGACAACAAAGTAATTCTGTGCCTTGATCATCTTGATACAACAACAGTGATTAACACACGATGCATCACTGCAGCTCCAAACCTTGAAGGCGCCGTTGAAGCGCTCAAGCAGCCGGTCGCCGACCTCTCGGAAATGAGGCATCTTCTTCCAGCAGGTCCTCAGAGTGCAGGACCCAGACAGCCCGTGGCACTTACACTCCGTTCTCATATAGTTCCTCACCGCCTGCAGTTCCACACACAGATAGATGGGAGAGATAAAAGGCGACGCTACACAGAAGGAATTTACCCCCCCCCAACCCTCCATACCCTCCAGCCATACTGGAGCTTATAGAGACTGACAGTGGAGAACGTTCCAGAACGTTCCCCGTGGTAATTAACCTCTGATTAACGCTCCATCAACATCTCCAGCCCCTGCTATTAAAGACGCTTTGGTTGCACATCAGAAAGAACATTATTACATATAATTACCATCCAAAAAAAGGGCTAAAATCCACCTCACTATTCTGCCCTGCCCTCACACACACACACACACACACACACACACGTTTACCTGCAGCTGACCCCGAACTGAAGAAGCTCAGGGTCGGTAGACAGTGACCTGAACTAAAGGGGATTAATGCTAACATGAGCTAATGTGGGGCTAGGAGGGTAATCCACCTTTTAATTAACCTCATTCACACATACACACACACACACACACACACTGAGTTAAACGTTCCGGCTTTGGAATACATTCCTATTTGATGTGTTGTGTCATGTAAGGTCACTTTTCTAGGCCTACAGTTCTGTGAAATGTTGTTACGTTTTAACATGCAACAGTTTTGCTCCTGTTTTATATTTTGTGAAAGGCAGCAAACCACTGTAATCAGGCCACCCTACCCACCAGAGAGAGAGGACAGTTATACTGAGTGATGGGGAGAGCGAGGACCACCCTACCCCCCCAGAGAGAGAGAGGACAGTTTTACTGAGTGATGGGGGAGAGCGAGGACCACCCTACCCCCCCAGAGAGAGAGAGGACAGTTATACTGAGTGATGGGGAGAGGGAGGACCACCCTACCCACCCAGAGAGGGAGAGGACAGTTATACTGAGTGATGGGTGTACTCTTAAATGACTTTAACTAATACATGTTTAAAACAGATGTACCTTTGCATGTATGCCAGCAGCTACCTGGTCTAAACTAAAAGCTTCTACTAAATACTGGAGACTTGACTTATAACTCTTGTTGGCATAAGCTCTTTATTATCCAACCATTCTTTAAGACTGCACCTCAGAGGTCACCAATGTACCTAAAGTATCCCTGGTGGTTGCTATAGTTTTGCAGGTGTTCGATAAAGTGTTGGTACTGAAATATTTCTCAGTGCCAGTTTGAAATTGAAACGCATCTGTTACACTGACCATGTTAAGACCATCAGACAGAAAGATCAGTGTTTGTGTGAGTCTCCTCCCTTTCACTAAAGTATGCGATCCGACAACTCTCTTGTGGATCTGATCTGAGCATCAGAGGCTGATGTTTGTAAACAAAGCCAAAAACCTAAAAAATTATCAACAACTCATTCATAAATCACTAGTTTTATGAGTTTACACATTCACACACACACATACAGGTGAAAAATGTTTTGTTGTTTTCAGAGGGTTCTGTTTTGTTTACAGATTTAAAAGAAGGAAAATTCTGACTTGTGACCTTCTGATTACTGATTTACAAAAAATACACAGAGAAGATAAAAGAAAAAAAAATCTATGCTGGTTAAGTAATATTTCATCTATTTACTACCTAACTATATACACACACAAACACACACACATGCACAGTAGTGTGTAAAAGTCTGAGCTCCTTGTGTGAAGAGTTCGTAAAGCTGTGTATGTCGACAGGGAGGATCAATATAAACTCAAACAGAAAATAATCTGGATCAGTTTTATGTGTAAACAGTAAAAATCATGCCAGTCGGTTCTTTCAGTAAAGCTTGTTTACTGATCTACTGAAAAAAAACATCAAAAAGTAAACAAAAAAAAAACCCTAAAAAAAAAAAAAAAGATTTGAGGGAAACTCCGTGCTCATGAATTCAGACGGGTGTTCGTGCTTCTAAAGGCCTTTATCTGCTCACCAGAGCCTGACTATCACCAACACACCCAGCATCCACCTGGAGATACATACACACACATACACACTTACACACACATGGTGAGGGCATTTCTGGATCTGATAAAAAAAACATCAACACATCGTCAGATCTTCTCCTTGGGGCAAACAGATGGAATCTGAGCTTCTCAGTTCCGCTCTGAAGAGAATTCATGATACTTTTCAGCGACACACATGCTGGCAGCTTGCATAAATAAACAACACTTTAGATGTGTTTTTCATATAAATTACAGACTTCAAGGATAATTTGGCATCCACTTTAGACTGTTTTATACATATTAATGCTACACTAAACCCCCGCAAATTCAGAGGTCGTGGCTTCAGTCGGTTCAGAGTTCGCAGCTTCAGTGATTCGCAAATTTTTTTGTAGAACCTAACTAATAATTGTTCGCGGAAACTCCCGCAAATTTACGGAAACCGCAGATATCCTCTGCATTTTTGTTTTTGCTTTTATCATGACAATGTATAATTTTTCATGCATTTTAGTGCTGAATTATTAAGAAAAATATAATTCTCTAATTTTGTATATTTCAACAAATATTTCAGCTAAATTTCCATCTAAAATATACCTGTATAAATTATTTTATTTCTGTTGAGAGAACACAAAGCAACCGTACATTGGCTGCTGCCCTGTGACGCATCTCTGGTAGCTGCAGTCCAGCAGTCCTGATATCTCTGATTGTTGCTAGTGTGTTGCAAGGTGGTTGCTATTAGATAGATGATAGGGTGTTGCTTGAAGCCGGTCATTGCTATGGTGTTGTATAGAGGTTGCTGTGGTATCCCTCAGGGTGCTGCCAGAGTAAATGGATACACAAATGTTTGGCCGCATAAAGTTTCAAGGAAAAAATAATTTAATTTGAAAACCAGGAAAATTCTGGATTTGGTTCTGTCTTTATTTACTGAAAATATGTCAGAATATAATATACAACCGAACTAGTTGACCCACTTAGTCCGTAAATACACTCATCGTAACTTGAAACATCGTATCTCAAGACTGTTGTACCAGGAGGACCGCCCTGTAGAAATTAGATTGTAAAAATGTTCACTGGAGTTCATTAATAATCAAATTAATAACACTCATTATAATGATTAACAAGATCAGCAAGTGAGGTTTGAAGTGAAGGGGAGGTTTACCAGTCGGCCGGCCTCATTGTTATGGAGATCGATGAGTGTGCGGATGTCGCTCTTGCCCTTCCTGCGTTTGGCATCCATGAACTGTTTGGACTTCTCGTAGCCAAACTCGACGTCGTCGCCACAGCCGCCCCACTCCCACTTCACCCCCTCGGTGTGGGGGATCCCCGGAGGCCGGGGTGGGGGGGCACGGCTGCGGGTCGACTCACAGCCACACTGCAGCAGCTCCCCCATGCTGCAGGCCTGCGTGACCGCATGCGTGACCCCTGCCGCTGTGATGGCGTACACAAATGCTGTCTCACGGATATCTGTCACAACACACACAAAAACACACATTTAGATACACATTCCTACACCCAACCTGGACTGAGATTATAATAAACATGATGACATTACATCCATGTCTGACATCCTGTTAACTGGTTGCGTTTTGACGCAGAGTCAAATTCTAGACTGCCCTTTAGCTATAAATGCACTCCTTTCAACTCATTGGATGTCACATTATATTTATAGTTATGTTAGGTGGCTTTTTATCGATCAGTAGAGATGAATAAAATATATAACATTTTCTGGCTAATAAGCATACTGTTAGCAAATAATCCTGAGTGTTCTTTTAGGAAATACAGCACCGGAAGAAAATATGATACCACTGCAAAAATGTTCAGTTTCTCATATTTCATCTTTTATAGGTGCAAATATTGAACTGAACAGTTTTGCCTTAGTTTTTAAGAACTGCTGACAATATTTTTCCTAATTTGCGAATAAAAATATTGTTCTTTAAAGCATCATTTTAAAGGAAATGATACATGACAAATGAAGCAGTGTTTACATAACTTAAATAATTAATAAACAACAAACAGATCTCTTGCTCACTCAAACAAAATGGCAATAATTATCTTTGACGTACTTCTAGTAGTGTCTTTCCATCCAACTGGTCTCATTGCAAGAGGAGAGTGTTGATTACAGAAGTTTTTTTTATACTTTTCCTCATTAAATAAGATTTGATTCAGATGATCACTAATCAGTACCTCATAAAGCAGAATGAGGCGCTTGTGTAGGAATTTAACAGACACTGTTGAATTTTTTCCAGAGCTGCATTAAGGGAGTAACATGCACATGTAGAAAATCTCTGTGCATTTTGGCTCATGGCCCTCCATCCAATTTGCATACCTTTGACATAGAGCATATAATACAAATGGTGCATATTATACACACAGTGCATCAAACAGAGGGAGGAGACACAAACGTTCAGACACATTTATCTTTGTTATTTAATATACACACACAGCCAGGTGTATGCAAAACATGCCCTGATATAACACTCAGTTTAAAAGAATCAGTGGAATAACTGGAGAGCTCAGTGATGAAGAGAGAGTGGTGTTCATGAACAAGGCTCTTCCACCAAAGCATTCTAACAAGGGTGTTGTTTTACTGTGGCTCAAAAACCAGAGAGTGTTAAATGTTCTGCTGCTCACACGTGTACATCTGTCCCCATGACTTTCAGAAAAAAGGTATAAAACAAACTGAGAAGAAAAGAGAAGAGAAGAGAAGAGAAGAGAAAGAAAGAGAAGGGAGTAAAGGAGAAGAGAATAAATGAAAAAAGAAGAGAAAGAATGGAATAAAGGACAAGAGAAGAGAAGAGAAAACAGCAAATAAGAGAGGAGAAAAGAAGAAAAGAGAGGAGAAGAGAAGACAAGAGAGGAGAAGAGAAGACAAGAGAGATGTTCAGTGAGGCTGTAGGTGATGAAGCTGAGACTCTCTGACTTTTCTTCAGTGTGTGAGCTGTGTGGTGTGGGTGTGTATCACATCGCTCAGTGAATGGGATTCATTAGAAGCAGTGCAATGGAATCAGTAAGAGGTTACACACCAGGACACACACACACACACACACACACATACATTCACACACTCACGCACATGCACTGATATTAATCCCAGCTGTCCATCCACACACCCACTGTCATCTCCCTGCTGAGCACTTTATGAAGATGTACGTACTTGTGTGTGTGTGTGTGTGTGTGTGTGTGTGTGTGTGTGTGTGTGT
>JBBIGA010000002.1:237348-252384 GCA_037576975.1 Alestes dentex | reverse complement strand
TGTGTGTGTGTGTGTGTGTGTGTGTGTGTGTGTGTGTGTGTGTGTGTGTGTGTGTGTGTGTGTGTGTGTATGTGGCAGTATCCCATTTATTCATACTGCACATACTTTAGCAGGTATGAAGGGGATTAAAGAAGAGTTTTACTGATCTTACCGCCAGCAGTGTGCTACCCGACACAACCTCACCATTCTCATATCTCTCTCTTTCTCTCTCTCTCTCTCTGTGTTATCTAGCACTACAGATACCAGAAACATCTGTTGTACAAATGCTGATATGAGGGAACATTAAATCCTGCAGGAGATCAAGACAACCCAGTAACAATGAAGGACACACACACACACACACACACACACACACACACACATTCCACGACTGTCATTAGTGCGACCACACTTATGCCCTCAAAGGACCTGCTGCGCACATTTTATCAGCAAACAAAACAAACAAGCTAACTAAAAACTGGGAGTCCTAAGTGGCACAACAGTCTAAGACAGATGTGCAGGGTTGGGTTGATGGGGTGGTCCTCCCTCTCCCCCATCACTCAGTATAACTGTCCTCTCTCTATGGGTGGGTAGGGTGGTCCTCCCTTTCCCCTATCACTCAGCATGTTTTCCAGTGTGGGTGTTTGTTAGTTGACATGGCAGAATTAGCAGTTAGTGTTCTCCTCCAAGCATGTTAAGCTGTCCGTTGCGTTAGCAGTAGTTTGAGAGGATGTGGTGGAGCTTCACATGCCTCTGAGAAGGAATGTGCTTGCCTTCACTCACCCAGTGCAGCATTTCTACTTCCTGAGGACACTAAGGAGAGTGCACCCAACCTCAAAACTCACCACATTCTACAGAGGGATGTTAGAAAGCATTCTTTGTACCTGCATCATGGTTTGGCACGGGAATTTTTCTGCTTTGGATCGCAAGACACTACAAAGGATAGTGAGGAGAGTTGAGAACATCATCAGGGTCTCTCTCTCCTTTGACATCGACATTTACACCACACACTGCATCCGCAAGGCCACCAGCATTGTGGACAATCCCACACACTCCTCACACACCCATTTCTCCCTCCTCACGTCTGGCAAAAGGTTTGGTTGCATATGAACCTCCTCTGCAAGAACAGGAAACAGTTTCATCCCTCAGGCAATTAGGCTCCTCAATTAGACCTGAATCATAAACCGTACCGACACACACACACTCACTCACACACACACACACACACACACACACACACACACCCTCTGAATAAACTTCTTCGTTCTTCTAACACAATGCATATACACACTGAACTGCTCTGCCTTAAACGATGAACTTATACTCCAACTACCACTGTAAACAGCTGTTATTTACTAAATACAACACATTCTCTTTTCTGCTATTATTTGTACAATTAATATTTATTGTTCTCTACTTCCTTTCTGCATTTTTGTACACTTAACAACTCCGCTGCTAGAATACAGTATCTGTCATTATACTGTATTCTTTCAAATTAATACTGTAGCTGTTGACTGCACTAAATTATGCCTTGTCCTATTATTCTGTTGCTTTTGTGTTCTTCTTGCACTCTCTCTCTCTCTCTTTGCACTTTTGTGTCTTGTTTCCTGTCTGTGCTTCTGTAGTTTTGTGGTGTTCTGTTTTTGTACTTCTGTTGCACCATGGTAATAGAGGAGCATTGTTTAGTTTCATATGTGTACTGTGTGAATATGGCTGTAATGACAATAAACCTACTTGACTTGACCATGGCGACCAGCAGCCATTTGCAGTAGTATTAGAATTGAGGGGGAAGACTTACCAGAAAGTGGATGATCTTTGCACTTAAATATGCATACCAAGATGCAAAAAAAGACAACTGTGTTTCCCCTACCATTGAGTAAACCAAGTCAGCCTGCCTGGTGAAACTGTCATGTCATGGCCTGCATTAGATATAAAAAACATTAATGTCTGTGTAGTGTATTTTCTGGTCTAGCAGCCAGAAAGCAGAGGGGGAAACAGCCAAATTTGGCTGGGCCATTGCCTGGAGAAAGGTGGTGACAGTGGTGGGGGTGGTGGAGGTGGTTGTGGCTGGCTTTGCTATAATGTAAATGCAGCTATCCGCCACAAGCATTTCTAGGGAAATTTGGCAGCGGGAGGCTTCTTGCCCCAGGTCCAGGCGGCGTAGGCTGTTGTGTTTGACTAGGAAGAAAACAGCCGGCGGTTATTTGAGCAGGGGCACAAATATGCGAGGCTCTTTGTGCAGCACCCCAGCACCTCGCCTTGCCTCGCAACAGGAAGTTGAACCTGCCCCGGCCTGAGCTGCTCTCACTGACACGTGGTCTTTAAAGAGCTGTAATTGTGGAGAATGTTTCAAAACAGCAGAGCCACTTAAGCCTCCACCTATAGACACAGAGGAATTTATGATTAATTTCCATCTTGCGAGGCAGTCAGTCAGTCAGTCGGCCTCAGTCTGGCTCCATCCGCCCCAGACGCCTTTGCTGTCCATGTGGGAACATGTCTCCCCTCCTGAGGCAAAATCATCCATTCAGCTAAAGCTCCCACAGATGACACGGCTGTGTCTTGAATCAACTACTGGAAGCAGAAGGGCAAGAGTGCATACGCAATTGCACAAACCCTTTTATGTGCAGATAAAAGTAAAAAAAAAATGATCCTGTGGAGCTTCAGAAGTTTCATGCAAGCAGAAAAACTGAGCTGTAGATGAATCTATATTATTGTATGTTGAGGCAGTTCAGGTTTCATTCAATGACATCGGGTGTTTTGATAATAGTGTCATTTCTGTTTATTGCGCAATGTTCAAATTGAAATGATCCTGCCAAACAAAATCCTAGAACTAAACAGTACACAGGCCTATTTTCTAATAGTTAGAAAAAATTAGTCCTAAACCTTGAAAACAGTGAATGCAATAATACTGATTATTAGTGCTAAATTCTCTGAGTTAATGATCCCAACAATCCAAGCCTAATTCATGTCTAGTAATAGTCTATTTTATATTAATATATTTTTACATTTTGTGTCTTTTTTGGCTTTTTTGTATCAAACTTGTGCAGTTTCACTAAAAACTTTACCAATAATATTAACCACAACTGCACAATTTCATCAACTACAATGCATCAACACAATGTGGATAAAAACACATTTTCATCTAAAACTATGACCAAATGAAATTTTGGTCATTAAATGTTCATATTGAAATGACACTGCCATACAAAAATCCTGGCACTAAATAGTGAACTTCACATGGCCATTTTCTAAGACCAAAATTAAACCTAAACCCTGGAAATAGTGTATGCAGTAATGAGTTTTAGCGCTGAACTTTCTCAGATCACAATCCCAACAGTCCAAGCCTAATTTTATGTCCAGTAAACTGGATAATAGTGGGTGTAGTGCCTAAACTGGGGAAAAAAAGAAAGTCTAGCAGGCATGGAGGCAGTCAAAGTATAAGCCAGAAATCTAACCAAATTCATCTGCTGGCCTTCAAGCCTGGCCTGAGGCTTTCTTCCATGCCTGACCTGGATCAATAAGTGCGCCCTCTGCTGGCACTAAAACCCAACAGCAGGATTCAGGAGTCCTCGGAATGCCAGAAATCTTACATACATATTAGGTTCCTCTCAAAAGTTTTGCTGCCCAACAACTGATGGAAGTGAATGAACTCCACCAGTTTCTCCATCCACTGCTGTCCAGAGGATGACAGGTTCTCCATTTGAATCCTGGTTGCTCATGTTATTTTTCCTCATTCTTTGGGTAGTGGTTCTTTAACCCTGGTCCTGGATGCCACCTGCCCTGTGCATTCCAATGCTTTACCTGCTCCCAACACAAGGGATGTGAAATACTGTCTTGTGGGCATTTCTTCTTTGAGTCTCAGTTCCTCTCAGTGGTTCTTCCTCATGTTCCTTATGAGTTGCTCCCTCTGAGTCTTGGTTCTTTGTAGTGGTTCTCCTTCATACTCTAAGGAACAATTCCCTTTGAGTCTTTATTCCTCTTAGAGGTTCTTCCTCCTCCTCTTAGGGAGTTGATTCTTTTGAGTCTGGGTTTCTCTTTATTGTTCTCCTTCATAGTTTTAGTGAGTTTCTCCTTTTAAATCTTCATTCCTCTTTGTGGTTTTTCCTCTTTTTCCTAGTGAGTTGTTCCTTTTAAGTCTTGTTTAAGTTGCTGTCCTCCTTCATGCAATTGGTGAGCTGCTCCATTTGAGTCTTGGTTCTTCTCAGTGGCTCTTTCTCATGCTCTTAGGGAGTTGCTTCTTTTGAGTCTTGGTTTCTCTTCATTGTTCTCCCTCATGGTTTTATGTTTTTTGTCCTTTTGAATCCTTGCTCCTCTTAGTGGTTCATCTTAATGCTCTTAGGAACTATTACCCATTGAATCTTGGTTCCTCTTCATGTTCTTAAGGGGTTTTACCTTTTGAGTCTTGATTTCAGTGACTCTTCTTTACAATCTTTGGGCAGTGGTTCCCAGCCCTTGTCCTGGATGCCCATTGTTCTGCACAGTTTAGTGTTTTCCTGCTCCCAAAACAAGGGATGGGAGCACTAATTTAAAGACATTTTCTCTTTAAGACTTGGTTCATCTTAGTGTGCTCTAAAGGAATTTTCCTGGGTTTTTCCCTCCTCCACTTATGCTATTAGGGGGGTGATCCCACATTTCTGGAACATTACTTTAGGATAACAGCTGTATGGTTAGCATGATTTATTTGCACAATGCCCATTGGTGGCTACCAGCCATCATTGTTAGCATTGTTACTCATGCTCAGCTTGCTTAGCTCTGTCTATGGACTTATTTCATCTGAATACAGACGTGAACTGGACTTAACTCAAGCAGCTTGCTCTAAATAGTATGGAGCCACTCCATTACTGAATTGAACTCTTAGCTACTATGAGGAATTCTTAGAGAAAACCCCCTGCGTATAACATTAGATCAAACATTTAAAAGTATTCTTGTTTTATGACTTGTTCAGACTAGTTCACAAGTAAGAATAAGTCTGCTGTCTTGATGGAGGAAGCTTAGGCCACCTCAGATGATCTTTGAGATTTTGAGAAGTTTACAAAACATCAGATAATACGATCCACTTTTGGAGGCACTGGCAGCAAAACGTGAACAATGGCACCTATAGAGAAAATAGGAGCCTACATTAGTTCTATTACTCCCTTCAAAGGGCTGGTACATTAGTCATTATGTAGGGGCAATTTGGGGTGTAATTTTGCAGAGGTAATTTAAAGCAGGGCAAGATCAGTGAAGTGAAGATGTAAGTGAGTGTCTGAAACACAAGGGCCAGCCTTGTTCATCTGGCTATGGGGGTCAGTACCTAGAGTCCTGGAGAAAGCCTTGAGCATGGGGTCCCAGGATCAAGTCAAAGTTCATGCCCCACCCAAGACTCGATGAAGCCAGAGAAGAAATGTCAGTCCAAACCCGACAGGACCTCACTTTTCATGTACTGGATGTTTTTTGTCAAATATTTCTCAGACCTGGGTTAGATTTTAATTTCATATTTGGATTTCTCGTATTCCATCATCCAGACTTTAGAATGTTTAACAGTTTTAATCTGAGACTTAAAATCAGGAATGTTGCATCTAATTCAGTCTCTGATATTAGGTTCTGGTGAAACATTGTGGACTACAGTTGGTTAAGAACTTTTGTCAGCGACAGTTCGGTTTAAAACAAAGTTTGTCCACCATGGAATTTTTCAGACTACAATTGGCTAATGATGTCATTCTACAGTCCGTTCCAGCCAGAATTTTGCAGCTACAGTCAGGTTCAGACAGGACTGTGCTGTCTACACTTGGAATTTGGCAGGGAATTTGGTAGGGCTACAATTGTGTTTGGATAGAATTTTGTCAGCTGTCTGTGTTTTCAAATGTAATTTTGATGGCTACAGTTGGATCAGATGGAATTTTGTCCACTACTGTTGGTTCAGATATAATTTTGTGGGGCTACAGTTGGTTTCAAACAGAATTTTGTGGAGTTACAGTTAGGTTCAGGTGAAATCTTCTACAGTTCAGTTCAGAATTTTGTTGGACTACAATCAGTCCAGACAGAATTTTGCTGGACTACTGTTGAATTTGCATGCTGAACTTCATGCTGTGGGTCAGGACAAACTGTAAGATCTAAAGAATTAAAACTGCAGTGCTCACCTTGCTGCAGGATTTTTCCAAAATATTTGTTGTGGCTGGTGCAGTTCCATCGTCGGAAGCGGAACTGGTACTGGCACTCTCGGACCCCCAGCCTGGCACCTTTGGCAACCTCGTTGACGATCTCTGGCTGGGTCTGGCACAGTTCGGCCTGCTTGCCAGCCAAACGCTTGGTCTTTCTACAGATGCTGTTCGGGTCCATGACCAGAGGACTCCCCACTGCCCTGCAGTGCACAGCATGGCATCTTATCAGAAAATCCAACAGGTCCAGCACAGATCATATTTTATAACCGTAAGAGAAGTCAGAAGTGATGACAAAATCTTGTTGTAATTCTATTTTAATTATTCCACATTCATAGCTTCTCTGAAACTGTGTGGAGAAACTGTGTGGAAAGAGCATATTCTGAACCATCACTCCAGACCACATTAGTGTGCTTAGGCAGAAGATGAAATATTCTATGATTTCAGTTTGAATAAAGTTTACTTTTGTTTTGCATCTTTGACATTTGTTGTTCAAATTTTTTGTCAGTTTAATATTAAAACAAATATAAATGTTGGAAATGCATACTGACACCTGTTGATAATAAATGTAAATCAATTATAAGGCTAATTAACCTTTAACTCAATACTTTATTAAGCTATTAATTCTAACACATCACTTAAAAACACTTAAAACCTTTCTTTCAGCACTATAACATCATTAACTCTCCCTGAAGCATGAACACACACATTCCATAAAACACCTTACTGATAAAAACATCTGCACTTCATGGTTTATTCCTCCTGTTGAAGTTAAACTAAATGCTTCTGTAGATCTGAACTTGAAAACAGCCAACAACAAACAGGACGAATTTGATATTTACAATATTTATTTGATATTGACCTGTAAGAATGGGTTAAAAGTGGTTTTATAAAGCACTGCTTATAAGCTATGATAAGGTTTTTGGTCTTTTGGGTCATGAACCCAAGAGATTCTCAGCTCACTTTGTAAGCAATGGATAAGAGCAATTTTTGGAATGCATGAATGAATAAATAATTAAATGTGAATGTAAAGCATGATAAAACGTTCCCGTCTCACTGTATTGGGCTTTTGGGCTTGGAAAAGCTGATTGTCCTTCACCCGTGACAAAGAAAATACACGGAGATAAGCAAACCACTGGAGTTAAGACTCACTACAGAATCAGCGATAAGCGAATAACTCCTTTGACTATAAACAGAAAAGAGAAAGCTGCGTTTTTAATTACTGCTCTTTGTTCAGACGCGTATCTATTAGAGTCAGACGTTGCTGTAACAATAAACACACAGCGTTTAAAATCTTAATTGCCGCGTTTTGTCAAACGTGACGACAGACGTGTGTTTACACTCGGCAGAAACTGTTTACTTCGAGCACCGACGGGAGAGGAATCGCCTTGCCGCGGCTTCCCGTGACAGACCCTCTGACGTAATGTGAGAACGGCGCGGTCCTCCGGGCCCTCTGGCTGGATCGGTGGCGGGCCTCTGGCCGGATCAGGCTAAAGCGAGTTTTTATCGTGGCGGAGCTGTCTGGAGGAGCTGAGGCTGAGAGAGGACACCTCATTGCTTCTCATTCACCCCTGTCAAGACTAATCTTTCAGACTAATGGCATTCATCTGCCGCGCGGGTTTGTTTTAAGAAGTCAAACGCGCCGCTCTTGCCAACCTCTTCCACGGCGGTCCGGCGAGAAACATGAGAGCAGAGATAGCAGGTTCACGAGTGATGAGTCCCATCTTGATTGGCTGCATATTTCATTTAAATGAGAAGCACTTACTCGATGGTCGTGTCAAGACCCAGGATGCCGTGGAAATAGTTTTTGGCAAAGACCAGATGCTCACATGTTAAAGCAGAGTCGTATCAGAAACATGTGAGTCAGCCGTTAAGAGGGAAAAAGGACGGAGTGCAAACGTTTGGGCACAGCTGGGGTTTTCTGAAAGAATGTTTTTCAAGATCTAAAGACAAACATGAATGGTGTGGCCGGGGGTCCATAATTGTACTCTCCCCATCACTCAGTATAACCTTCATCTTTCTGTCTGGGTGGAAATATAGAGTGAATCTGACAATGTGTCCCCTGCACTAATATGAAGCAACGACCACAGCATTTTGTGTTTACAGCAACGTGTATTTAGTACTAAGCATTTAGTATTTCTGGAGAGTTTTATTTTGAACGTATGCTACATTTTACATTGTTCTTGTTTTGTGTCTCTGTGCCTCTGCGCAGTCGTAACATAAGCAATTTCCTCACGGATCAATAAAGTGGCAGGAGTCCATCACCCAGTTTGGTGTATAATAGCGTGCATGGCATCCATTAGGTACCTAAGCAGGGGCAGGTTTTTAATACAAACCTACTTGTTTTAAACTCAACAGTAAACTTTATGTTTCTGTATTCTGTTTGCTTTTCACTTGACTGATGATGCAAAATTTGCAGTTTTGGATGATTAAAATTAAACTTGCACTAAATTGCACATTTGTACATCTAGTTTAGAGTTTAAATTTAGTTTATTTCTGTAGGCACTACATTTCCCACTATGCATTATCTGTCCTTTTGTTTGTCCATGAAATAATCCTGTAAAACAGCATTGGGTGGATATGAAGGAGGCATCTGGCTGATGCTCTTATCCAGAGCAATTACAGTCATTAGTCACAGGAACAGTCTTACCATCATTCATTACGGGGACAGTCTTACAATTATTAGTTACGGGGACAGTCCCCCTGGAGCAACTGAGGGTTAAGTGTCTTGCTCAAGGACACAATGGTAAGGATTCAAATCTGTGACTTCTACAGCTTATCGATCAGTTTTTATCATTTAAAGATTCAATTTTTGTGGTCAAGTCACCTCTGTAACGTATGGGGAGAGAGAGTGCAGGGGGGAGTCACCTTAACAGTGTTTAGGGGAGAGAGAGTCTTGGAGCGTCAGAAAGACATGTCGTCAGAAAGACATGTCACTGTTTGTTGTGGTTTACTCAAAATAATCTGTCCATCCATGCTTGTTTTAGCATTGCTAGTTAGCTAGTAAGCTGCTAGCCAGCTCATTTAGCCAATTTAAGAGTGTATCTTTTCTGTGTGAAAATGTGTCTGAAATGCATTTTTTTCTTCTTCAATAACTAAGCTATTAAAACACATACGTCTGAACCTGAAACAGCTCCCTACTTCGTCTAGGGGGCGTTGTGTAAGTTATAAAACTAAGTTATAAAACAGTTTCTACCCCCATATTGTGTCCAGTGTGTCCAGTATGGAGTTACACACACATGGCTCCAGCGGCTCTGTGTTAGATGTGTTCTACACTGTTTCAGTGCACTATGTGGGGAGCAGGGAGCCGTGTGGGATGCAACCCTGCTGCTCGTCTGTGTAACTCCCGTCACTTTGCATTGTTACGTTATGATGCATTGAGTTTACTTCAAGATTCAAGATTCTTTATTTGTCTGAAGTGTCTGTGAGACTGTGCAACAAACATAGTAACAATAAATTAAAGAGAAAATAAGAGGCTAGAACTAATAATATGTAGAAAAAGCACATTCAGATTCTGGAAAGAAGATCTGAAGTGTGAAGTCTGAAATGTAACTGAATAGAATGTGTTTCATAAAGTGCAGTGTGCTGGTTGTTGATGTATACAAAAATAAATAACAGATGACAGGTTACAGCAGCATTTTTCAGGCTTTTTCTGATATCTGATCCAGTAATTTCAGCACATTTTGAATCAATACTGAGTACTGGATTGGCACAGCCATAATACATAAAAATCATATGGGGGCAAATGGAAGCTGCTGAAATTCATTAAGAGTTATTTTAGCTCACTGTTTACCTCCCTGTGTATTAATTCCCAGTTTTGATACTGTAAAACAGGGATAACAGTGGGAATAACAAGTGGGTGTGTCCAGTTTGGACTGGTACTGCGCTGTGTGGCTGAGGTTATGCGAGTGAGACAACTCGTTTTATTGCAGGGGTAGTGAGAGCCAGTTATTCGTGACGAACAATCACCATCTCCACTCTGAGCTTCCTGCCTGAAGGGACTCCCAGAGATTCAGAATCAGAGTCACTAAAATTGCGTAGAAAGTGAAGCCTACGGGCTGGGCCTACCGGCATCGTGGAGGTGAGAGTGCCGAATCCTAACCACTAGACCACCAGGGAAAGAAGTAAAAAAAAAGTGTAAAGTGACCATTTTTGTCATACATGAACACACTACAGCACACAGTGTGAACAGCATGAAATTCTTCCTCTGCATTTAACCCATTCACCAAGTGAAGCAGCAGGCAGCCAGGAACACAGCACCAGGGAGCAGTGTGTGGGGATGGTACTCGTAGCAGTCCTGGGATTCAAACCCATTACATTCTGATTGCAGGGGCAATGCCCAAACCACTAGGCCACCAACTAATAGCCTATAGAATACAATATAAACATTAAGTCAACGTAAAATAAAACTCTCCAGAAAATACTCTGTACTAAATACACTATGTGATATACACAAAATACTGAGGTCAGTAAGATTTAAATACTATAGATAATTAAATAATCACAGATTGTGGTTTGGAGTTGTTCTCTGTACCGAGTCCGTTATTGACAACACAGGAGAAGGTTTCTAGGAGACCGTGGTTGGATCACATCATCCCTGACCCAGCGCCTAATCCAACACACACACACACCCCTGCGTGATTGGAGTGTGCGGACACAGCTCCTCTATAACTGCTGATTATCCGGTGTGTCACTGGGACCACGCCGCTTCAGCGCTCGGCTGGAGTCACGAATCAAAGTTTTACAGCAGGACGGGTCGACTCGTAAAACAAAAGCAGCAGGATGGTTCGACTCTCTCTCTCTCTCTCTCTCTCCCCCGCCCCCCCGTCACTCTCTCTATCTCAGTCTCTCTCTCTCCCTCTCTATGTCACTCTCTCTCTCTGTCACTCTCTGTATGTCACTTTCTCTTTCTCTCTCTGTCTCCATCACTCTCTCTCTCTCTCTCTCTCTCTCTCTCTCTCTCCCCACCCTGTTTTGTTGTTAAGGAGGGGTATTTTCAGCAAAATAACATATTTACACAATTTTCATCAAATCCAGCCAAGACATGTTTGGCAGTTTGCTTTTTCAGTTTTAGCACTGGAGCTACAAACCCAGTGTAGCTAACAAGTAATGGAAGCTTGTTCCCCACCATTTAGCGAGCTTCCATTAGCCACGTGGATAATGTTACAAATGAGTAATGGAAGCTTATATCCCAATATGCTAACTGGTTGGCTACAACCTTCCATAAGCAATTAGGATAGTAGGATTATCACATAACAGAAGCTTTTACCCTACTAATTACAATCAGTGATTATTGAAGCTTGTGCTAATTCTATTAGCCTCATAACTAATGGAAGCTTGTACCCCAAAAATTAGCATATTGGGAAATAAGCTTCCATCATTTGTTCCGTTATCCTCGCGGCCCATGGAAGCTTACTAAATGGTGAGGAACAAGCTTTTATTTCATTTTACTTAAATTTGAGATTACATTTTGCTTAAATAAAGCTTACAAAAGCTTGTGATCTACTGTGCTAATTGGTGGGGTAGAAGTTTCCATTGCTTATTAACTACATTAGCCTCATCCACACCACCCATTAGCATGGTGGGGTAGAAGCATCTGTTACATATTAGTTCCTTTAGCCATTTAACTTATAAATGCTTATACACAATTATGCTAATTGGTGAAGTATAAGCTTTCATTACTTATTAGCTACATCAGCCTTATAGCTTATGGAAGTTTGTGACTCACCATGCTAACTTGTGCAGAATAAGTTTCCATTACTTGCTAGCTACATTAGCCTAATTTCTTTTGGAAGCTTGTACCCCACCAGTTAGCTTGGTGGGCTTCTATTACATGTTAGTTTCATTAACCATGTAACTTATGGATGCTTATACACAATTATGCTAATTGGTGAAGTATTAGCTACATCAGCCTTATAGCTTATGGAAGTTTGTGACTCACCATGCTAACTTGTGCAGAATAAGTTTCCATTACTTGCTAGCTACATTAGCCTAATTTCTTTTGGAAGCTTGTACCCCACCAGTTAGCTTGGTGGGCTTCTATTACATGTTCGTTTCATTAACCATGTAACTTATGGATGCTTATACACAATTATGCTAATTGGTGAAGTATAAGCTTTCATTACTTATTGGCTACATTAGCCTTATAGCTTACGGAAGTTTGTGACTCACCATGCTAACTGGTGGGGTATAAGTTTCCATTACTTGCTAGCTACATTATCCTAATTTCTTTTGGAGGCTTGTACCCCACCAGTTAGCAGGGTGGGTTGAAGCTTCTATTACATGTTAGTTTGGTTAGCCATGTAATTTATGGAAGCTTGTGTACAATGATGCTAATTGGTGGGATAAACGCTTCAATAACTTATTAGCTATATTAGCGTCATAACTAACCAATACTAGAAGCTTACACCCCACTGATTAGCGTGGTGCTAACTTATTGCCTTTGAATAACACGTGTTGAAACTAAAGAAGCAAACTGAAAATGTCTTGGCCGTTCGATGACACTCACTCTGAGGCATCTCTTTAAAGAAAGTACCGCTTTAAAGAAATAATAGTTTTAAAGAAAGGTCTGGACCTTGGAGAGGGCTGGCAGGGGCGGATATGCGGTCAGAAAACGGTCCGAGTAACACAAAGCTATTTGTTTTTGTCTCGGCCGACCCGTCCCGTCCTCAGGCTCTAATCGAAACCAGCCGTGACCCGCGGACACGAGAGAGGCCGAGCTGGACACCGGCGCTGATCTGAGCTCAGCGTCTGAGCGGCAAGAGCGTGAGTCTGGATCAGAACTGAGGTTTGGACTCAGATTCGTATCGGTGGAGACGCAGGAACAAACACCAAACACTCCAGATAAGACCTCACCCGCACCTCCCCAGCCAGCTTTTATTAATAAAAACAAACAGAACTAATAAAACATTACAGCAATAACAGAGAAAAATAACAACATTAACTGCAATTGTTTTATTTAGTCCTAAATGAGCAGAGAGAGAGAGAGAGAGAGAGAAAGTAAGACAAAGAGCTTGCACATTGAACATATGTAAACCTGTCAGATTGCTGCTTTTTACTTATAACTGATCACTTAACTTAAAATACTCTGAGTTAGCTTTCATATTTTACCTTTAACTTGTGTTCCTTGTTTAAGTTGTTTTAGATTTGTTTTTAAATTTGCACAGTTAAAAGGAGTGGTTCAGGATACATTTCATTGTGTGTTGTACTTGAATAACTATGCATGTGATATATATATATAATCTTGAATCTTGAAGTAATGAAAAGACGAAGAGAAAACAGAAATAAATGAAAACAGAAAAAAGAAAAATAAAGACTGGTAGAAAGAACGAAAGAGAAAGAGCAAATGAGAGAAGAAGAGATCAAGAGAAAGAGCAAGTGAAAAGAGAAAAAGAAAGGAACATTAGAGACAGAGAGAAGGAGAGTGATGGGAGAGGGATAGATGAGAGAAAGAACAAATTATAGAGCAAGAAATAGAGAAAGAACAATAGTAAGAGAACAAGCAGGTCATTGAAAGAGAGAAAGAAAATGAGAAGAATATAGTTAGAGAGACAGGAAGAAAGAGTTAGGAGATAAAAGAGCAGAATTGACAGAAAGAGAGAGAGAGAAGAAATAATGACAGAGAGAGATAAGAAGAGTTAAGAAGAGAGAAAGAGAGAAAGAGAGCGAGAGAGAGAGAGATGTAGAAAAAAGGAAGAGACGACAGTGTGTAACAGTAATAATAATAATCTGATGATTAAAACGCGTCATCAATAATCTGTAATCCCTCTATCTTTCTGTCTCTCTCTGTCTTTCTCTTTCTCTTTTTCTCTTTCTCTCTATCTCTCTGTCTCTCTTTGTCTCATCTCGTACTGTAAACACGCAGGGGGCGGAGCCTAATCACCGCACCAACACCGATACACCGGCGTGTAATGAGAAACAGCCTGAGCGGCTCTGCTTGTGTGTGTGTGTGTGTGTGTGTGTGTGTGTGTGTGTGTGTGTGTGATGGATCATAAAGATAATACAGACGGGAACAGAGAGGGAAACTGATTAAGATCCAAACAATCTGAACACACACACACACACACACACACACGCAGGGCCTCAGGTTTCGCTGTGAATCACGCGGCCGCAGATAGATAGGTCTCCTCTTTTTTCTCTCAGAGAAAAAGAGCGAAATTCATCCCGTCTTAATCCCCAAACTATGCTGGAAATGTCCTCAGTCACTCGGTCTGCGGGTTCAGGCGCTTTGCCATGGCCCCGTCACACAACGCTGCACTAAATCAGACCGCAGGAACCGCAGGAACCGCTGGAACCGCGGCGTCACACACACGACAACCAGACACGGGGTCACTGCTCGAACCTGGACCTGGGAGTGTCAATCATTTATAACAATCAGTTATAATATTCAATTAAGTCTCATTTTGGGGTCTGAAATGTTAAGATTCAACATTCTTTATTTGTCACATACACAGTTATACATGTGCAACATGTAGTGAAATGAGCCACATAAGACTGAAAAAGAGACTGCATGAAATTAAAGAGACTAGAATCACACAAATATATATATATATATATATATATACACAGCGCCACAAAAAAACGAGACCATTGCAAAAATTCAGTTTCTTAAGTTTTACCTTTTATAGGTGCATGTATTAAACTGAACAGCTTTGCCTTAGTTTTTCAGAACTGCTGCCAATATTTCTCCTCATTTCCAAATAAAAATATTGTTCTTCAAAGCGTCATTTTAAACGAAATGACAAAACATCAAAATAAGAGAAATGATGCAGTGTTTACAGAATAATGTGAAGAAAACAAATCTCTTGTTCACTCAAACAAAATGGCAATAATTACCTTTGACAAACTTCTAGTAGTGTTTCACCATCCAACTGGTCTCACTGTGAGAGGAGAGTGTTGATTACAGCAGTGTTTTTATACT
>JBBIGA010000002.1:212339-237248 GCA_037576975.1 Alestes dentex | reverse complement strand
AGAGAGAGAGAGAGAGAGAGAGAGAGAGAGAGAGAGAGAGAGAGAGAGAGAGAGAGAGAAAGAGAGAGAAAGAGAGACAGACAGAGAGAGAAAGACAGAGAAAGGGAGAGAGAGGAGAGGGAGAGGGAGAGGGGGAGAGAGAGAGAGAGAGACGAGAGGGTGAGAGACAGAAAGAGAGTGAGAAAGAAGAAGGAGGAGGGAGAGAGGCAGAGGTGAGAGAAAGGAAAGAGAAAGAAAGAGGGAACATAAATGGAGAAAGACAAAAGGAGGGGGAGAGAGAGAAAGATAGGCAGAGAGAGAGGGATTGAAAGAGGAGAGAGACAGGAATAAGGGAGGGAGAAAGAGAGAGATAGAGATGTGGAAAGAGGATGAGAAACATAAATAAGAAAGGGAGGTTGATAAAGAAAAAGAGAGAGAGGTGATAAGGAGAGCAATGGGGAGAGAGAAAGCGAGAGAGAGACAGAGGGAGAGAGAGGCTCAATATCAACTCTAAGCCATGTGGATCTTGGTATCAATATATATGGAAAACAGGAGGTGACAAACTCAATATGAGGAATAAATACGGCATTTAGGGATGTTTATTACGACAGAAACTACAGCTCTCAGACAGAGAAAAAGAGAAACAAAAGGAACATTGTACTGGACTGTTGACTCTACAGGTCATGGCATCCTTATTGGTCAATTTAGTTTTTCAGAGTCAAATTTTCCATTTCTTCCAGTTGCAGTTTTAAAGAAAAATGAAACACTTACTCAATTTAACTTCCCCAGCCTAGGCATGTTTGCTGTCTGAAGTTTGTTTCAGTACTTTTAGCACCGGAGCTGCGATGCTAATGTAGCAACCCAATAATGGTTGTTGCTAATTGAGGAGTAAATCATACTGTTTTTTAAAAATACACTATATGTGTGTTTATTGCAATTTACCCGCGGTTCCTGGCACAACACTGAGATTGTAACCTTTTATGGATTGTCCAGCTGGCAAATATTTGTTGAATCCTGAAGTTTTGGGGGGGGGGGGTTGGGGGGTGCATGATCACATCTACACTTGTTCAAATGTACTAATAACAACAATAACAAAAAAAACCCAACAACCACAATACTACTACTACTACTACTACTATTAATAATAATAATAATAATAATAATAATAATAATAATAATAATAATAATAATTATCATTATTATTATTATTATTATTATTATGTTGTTGTTGTTGTTGTTTTTATTATTGTTATTATTATAGCAAGAAGAAGAAAAGAAGAAATTATCATTATTATTATTATTATTATAATTATTATTATTATTATAGCAAGTAGAAGAAAAGAAGAAATTATCATCATTATTATTATTATTATTATTATTATTATTATTATTATTATTATTATTATCATTAGTAGTAGTAGTAGCAGTAGTATTAGTAGTAGTAGTAGTAGTAGTAGTAGTAGTGTTAATCATCATCGTAAAAAAAAACAAATTAATCTGATGAACTGTTTTAGCAGGTCATTGTGAAGTTAGGGAAGCCAAAAAATATATGACATTAGAGACTGAAATGTATTTTTAGCAATAAACCAAAGCTTATGCAAAAAGAACGACAAAAGCTTTGCAACATAAAGCACTCTGTATGTGTTTCTTGCACATTACCCTCTGTTCCTGGCACGACACGAACGTCTGAAATCCAGGCGAAACCCCAAAGCCCAGCTGGTGGATGTAGGGAGGCTCGTCCTGACTGTGGATCTGAACACGGATTCCTGCCTCCAGGGAGGTCTCATCTATAGAGACAGAGACAGAGAGACAGAGAGAGAAAGAGAGAAAGAGAAAGAGAAAACAGGGCCAATATCAGCACTAAGCCTTGTGGATCTCAATATCATATATATGGAAAATGGGAGGTGACAAACTCAATATATAATATATACCGCATTTAGGGATGTTTACTACTAAAGAAACTACAGCTGCGGGAAAGAACTGTGGCAGTCGGGCTGAGTTATCATTCCACACCTGCAGTCCTGTGAACATGTTTGTTGATTGTAGAACTAAGTAATTTGGTTAAAAATGTAAATATCAGACATTTTGTTACAAAAGATTTATGCTACCTGATGATTATGCCATCTCTATATACACAGATCAGCCATAACATTAAAACCCCCTGCCTAATATTGTTGGTTCCCTTTGTGCCCCCAAAACGGCTCTGTTGAGTATAGACTCCACAAGAACCTCTGAAGGTCTGTGGTTCTGCACCTTTTAGTCCTGTAAGCTGTGAGGTGAAGCCTCCATGGATCTGATTTATTTGTCCCACAGAAGCTCAATCAGATTGAGATCTGGGGAATCTGGAGGCACCTTGAGCTCTTTGTAATGTTCTGAAACGGTTCCTGAACAGTGTTTGCAGTGTGGGGAGATCATCCTGCTGAAAGAGGAACTGCCATTAGGAACAGCACCTCCATGAAGGGCTAAACTTGGTCTGCGATGTTTTGGTGTCAAAGTAACGTCCACATGAATGCAGGAAGAAAATGTGATCCATCAGACCAGCCCACTTTTTTCCATCACCCCGTGGTCTACTTCTGATGTCCATTCCACTGTAGTTGCTTTCGGTAGTGGATAGGGGTCAATATGGGCACTCTGACCGGTCTGCAGCTATGCAGCCCCGTGCACAGCAGGGAACAGTACACTGTGTGTTCTGACCCCTTTCTATCGGAGTAGTTTGAACTTCTTCAGCAGTTTGTGCTACAGCAGATCTTCTGTGAGTGCTTTTGTAGGTACCGACCACTACACACAAGACCTGGGCTTTTTCTGACTCCATCCAGGTCATCCAGATAGCACAGCTTGGCCCTCATCAAAGTCACTTGTTGCCTTATATATCCCACCCCTTGACAGACTCCACTGTAATAACATAATGTGATTCACTTCACTTTCAACATTGCGGCATATCAGAGTATGTACAGGTTACATAACATAAACATAAATAAAGTTCTAAATATTAAAGATATTAAAGAATTAAAGTTACTATAAAAGCCATTGATTGGTAAGATTTCATGCAACAAGTGACATGATAAAGGTGAATGAGCTTTCTAAAGCTCTTAGTGACACTGATGTTAAACAACACTAAGAAAAAGCTACAGAACGCAAACAAAGATCTTTTAACATTCTTGTCAGTGTAGCCAGATTTAATCATATCCACATGAACAGTTCATTTAACCACAACTAATCTTCCCCAAACAAGAGCACCAATCAAGATTTTTTACAGACCAATGATAAGGAAAGTAAGAGAGAAGCCTGTAGTCATTAGAGAAAAACAAGAAGCTCAGAGATGAAAAATGTAAGCCTAGATAATTTTAGCAGACACTCAAATTCAGCTTAATGTCTTATACAAATGCAGTGTTCAGAGTCTTGGATCTGTTCCCACCTAGACAGGGAACTGAACACTGATCTTCCATATTGAAGGACCCTGGTTGTGCCTACTGTGCTTTCCATATAACATTTACAGTTGAGGTTTTCATTCGGCCATTGCGGCTTGATGTCTCCTTGATTCCTCTTTCCTTCATCCCTCCACCCGTGATCCAGACACAGATCAAAATCACCACATGTAAGGACAAAGAAAGCAAACCCCCTCCTTTCCATCCTCACTACTTTCTACAAGGGGACAACTGAGAGTGTCCTGACCAACTGTCTCACTGTCTGGTACAGAAACTGCACCACCTTAGACCAGCAGCTACAGCAGATTGTGAAGAAAGCTGAGATCATAGGTATTTCTCTCCACACCGCCAAGGCTTCCTATCAACGGATCACTTCATATCTTTTTTACATCCTCAGAGAGAAGAGCTAAGACTCAAGGAAAGGATGCAAGTAAAGGAAAGGAAGACTTGCAATTAAAGATACAAGATCCATCCATCACCGTCACTTTCTTTGGGAGTATCAACTACCCACAGAAAATGGGCATAAGCTGCACACAAAATATGCATCAGTGCACAAACATTTATGTGTATGTATATAAATCATATACAGATTTATTTGTTGCAATGTTCATGATCTTGTCTAATTTTACATCTCCAAAAAATCATGCTGTCGTGAATAATCAGTAGAGTGTCCAACCTCCAAACTGCCAACCCACTCACATGTAGTGTTTATATGTGCAGTAGGGGGCAGTGTATCATTTAGAAAACCAGAATATACAGAAAACAAAGATACAGTCCAGCACTGCATTGCAGTAGAGTAAGAACCTGGAGAAGAAGTAAAATAGGGGATGCAGTAAAGAAGATATTAAAGAAGCTATTTTGTTTTGTTTCATTTTGGGTTTTGTCCCAGCTGCATTTAGCTGCAGCCTCTCAGACTGATGATATGGTGGCACAGGCCAGCTAACCAGCTATCTAGCTGAGACGCTTCCATCCAAGCTGGAGCTTCAACCCATCCTGTAGCTAGATTTCAAAACCATCAGACAAACTTCTCTCGTCATTGTCACTAGGATTGCAAGTAAATATTATTTCAAATGGGTAATCTATTAAAGGTATTTTTCAATAATTAATGAAGCCATCGTGTCTTCTGCCGTGTCCATTCATTTTGTCTTATCACAGCATCCTTGGTCCTCCTGCATGTATACCTACATGTATCTTCTCAGAAACATAAATCAACCTTCACAGAAGATAATTACCTCTGCAGGCTTTCACTCACTTGTTTCTCTCCAGATGGGCAGGTACTCGTCCTGTTGGATGTCCAACATGATCTCTAGGCCATTTCCCATCCCTCCTTGCTTTGTCTTCTTGGACATCGTCTTGTTCCCATTGAACGTGTAGCATTTTCCATACCTGGTATACACCTGCAAGACCAAGTGACATCATTAGAACGGTAACCTTGTGCCATTAGAAGGCAATTACAGAAAGGTCTGTAGTCAGTTCAGTCCAGACTAACACTGAGACAAACACCATTTCTAAAAAGGCCCCTACAGCCCTGATCCAAGAAATGTAAAAGTCATAACTAAATTCACATTGTTGCAACCAAATGTCATCAAAGATATTGCTGTGTCTGTTAGTAAGAAAAATACTCTCATAATAGGTTCAAATAAACCAGAGGGTTTTAATCGTTCATCATCTTTAGTCATTTATAGTTGCTAGTCAGCTGAGCCTACATTTATCTCTTCATTGCTGTTGTTAATGAATGGCTTGACTTGTACTGAAGTAGCTTGTGCTGATATATCTTCTGACTTTCTTTTTTACCCTAACATTGGCAAATCCCTTAGAGTATCTTCAACACTGCTACAGCGAGCAAGCAGGATATAAAATAAAAATCATTTCAAACAGTGCACTATAAATGTTCATATTTCGACAGAAACTGAACCATGCACTACTGGTACTCTTTAGATTAAATGACATTTTTGCCCAAAACCAGGAACCTTGTTCAACCTCTCAACAGTTGCTTTGAAAGAACACATTTGTGGGCAGGGCATGGATAGTAACCCTGATATTGACCTATGCAATCATGCATGGATGCATCAGTTAACAAAGCACAATGACTCCTCATGCAGTCTGATCATCCAGCTGATCTGACTTGTGCAAAGGTCTCTGTGGCAGGAAAAATCTTTTGGAGCACTGGATCTCTGGATCAACATCCAATTCGTTCCACTGCCACAGCGTGATAGCAACGGTTGGAAAAACTGCACTCTTTCCAGGTTATTCTGCTGGAGTCAACATAGACTCTTAACCCTTCAGCACGTAGCATCACACAGTTGCAACACCTGCAACAAACAAATTCTAACTGCTGACGTAACATGTCATCTTTACACTTTTGTATTTATACTTTTATGCATCTGACAGTCCATCAGTAACTAAATCACACTGAACTTGGGCTACATCTGAACAGCTAATGCACAACTGACGGACAGAGCCCTATGCAGGACACTCAAGAGCACAGTACACGAACCAAGAAACACACACTCTTTGTTTGGCCAGGAACGCTGTACAACAAATGGACTTGCGCCTCCATACATATCAACATTGATCAAGCAGTGTGTCATTTCTCGTCTTCTCAGGGCATCAAGCACTGTTCATCTGGAACCTCCGTTGCTCAAGAGAAGAGGAAGACGTGTCAAGACTCTTCTCGGTTTTGGCCCCCCAGTGGCCCCCCGCTGGTGTACGTCACTCTGGATAAGAGCATCAGCTAAATGCCTTAAAAGTAATGTAAATATAAATATTTACATTATGTGCTGCTACTGAGCCCCTGATACATGTCAAAGCAGCACTGGCAAATGAGCCTTCCAAGCAGTTATTTTTATTACATACCGTTATGAACCATCTTTGGAGTATTCATCGCCCCGCCTCCCATTTTCCATTCATAACAACTATGGCACTGTAACCATAGCAACCACACCTGTGCTGTTGTAAACCACACACAATCATTCTTTCAAACAATTCAAACAAGTGACACCGGCATTAAAGCAAACATCGTCTCAGTGACAAGGAAATATTGAGCTGCTCTGTGGTCAGGTGTTGCAACCAGAGCAAATACAAGAGCGATTCAGTACACAAAGTAATTTTGTTGTGGAACACCAGCACAAAAAAACTCACTGAACAATGGGTAAAACTGTTAAAAAACTGAAGGGTTAATAGTGCTGGGACGTGTTTTAGCTTAGACAGCTTAGAACTCCACAAAATCAAAGCAGTTGCCATTAACACTATAGTAAGATCCTGGGTTCAATGCATGACCTTTATGATGAATTGTGAGAAACATGAGGATAAATCAAGAAACTGAAAACAAAACATTAATAAATGTTAAAAAAAACAACACCGTCACCATGTCAGTTTAATGGGGTGATAACTTTATACATACATAGTATGGTCCTTTTCCTGGACAGTATAATTCACTTTATTGATGCTACAAAAATCTCGTAGCCAAAAAAATGACCTGAGGAAAACCGGAGAGGTCCATCTCTATCAGAAGCTGATCAGTAGCTCTGCCTTGATTGGTCCAAAAGCTGAATATGATTAGTAATCCTGAACCCATCCTGCCCTGGAGCAGGTTAGGCATGCAGCATGTTACTATGGTGAAGTAGCCTGTTAAAAGTGATCCATTGTAATGTCCATGGTTAGATCAAGTGTAACTTTAACTAGCTTAAAAAGAAATCATGTCTGGTAACACATGGCCCGGGTTTGTCCAACTATCTACAGCAAAACCTGAACTTCATCAAAACCATACTATATGTTGTATCAGTGAACTTAATCATGTATTCAAAAAAATGGATAGCATAGTGAATAGCATCAATGAAACAACCAGGCCTTAAATTTTGGTTTCAACCCATAACAGCTCAATAATTTCATACACAAATCCGACAAAACAAAGAACATGGTGTTTTAAGGCCAATCCTACCTTACCAAAACCACATTGTTAACTTTTACTCAAAACAAACTCACAAAACGGTATCAAGAAACAGCTGCTGAACAAAACGTAGCACGACAGCGCTCCCCTACTGGGCATGGATAATAGCTGTCATTAGATCATGGATAAAGCAATACTATATCATAATAATAAAAAAATAAACTCTATATTTACACGCAATTTCTTACAGAGAATGCAGGACAGATTTATGTTGATTTGATGTAAACCTCCTCTTGCACAGCTGTCTAATCTGTGCTTTGGGATGGTTGGGTGCCCATTAAACACTGCTTTAAAGGAATGAAGGAGAGGAAGAATAATGGAAGGAGAAAAAATACTGCAGGGGGTAAATGCAGGTTCAAATCATAAAATCTAAAACCAAAAATTGGGATTTGGACTATGAGAACCCCAACCTGACCTGAGCTTGATGCACGTGATTTATGGACTGTTAGCAGTCAGCTCCTGTGGGGTTCAAACAAATATTTAAGGCTCTAGTTTCATCCCAAATTGTATGTATTTATTTATCTATTTCTATATTTATATTTGTATTTATACCCACTTCTCTTAAGGACCACAGCATTTTGTGTATAAAGCATATAGCATCAAGTATTTTCTGAAGAGTTTTAGTTTGGAGCAGTAGAGTTTTCTGATTCTGACTGTGATTCTAATTCATGGTCACCTGGAAGACCTGGTCAGAAAGCAGCTTCAGTCCAGGATGTTAATGGGATCAAATCCGCTACGAGAAGCGAGACCGACACCCCCGATTGTGTAAAAGTGCCATGAAAGTTCACGCCTTGAATGAGGACCATATCAGTATCCCATGCATTCAAAAACAACCCCACACATCCAAGTCAGTGCCAAGCGAGGGCAGCGCCCAATCAAGTTTAATGGTTTCTTAAACACAGACCTTGAAAGCATAATCCGCCAAAGGCAGAAAAATAAAAAGCCTGTCATCGGCTTGTTTATAGCTTTTGTCTCGCTTTAAGTTAAAGGTGACACAAGGACTATTATTCAAGCGCTTTGTCTGGACACTCTAATAAAAACCCCAAGAGAAAACGGAAAGGAAAAAAACACTGACAAATACATGTCAAGAAGGAAAAGATCAGTGGAGGGAAGCGGGCGGATGACAGAATAATATACGGACACAAACACACAGCAGAGTTGTGAGGGAGCCTCTGCACCACAACACAAATACAGCACTTACAGTGGCTGTAAGGTCTAAATAATGTACAATTACACACAGACTTGTTTTTATGCAACATCATGGGGGATATTTATACGGTAAACCAGTTACGTTCCAAGAGCACCCATGTATAGTGAAAAACCGTGTTGTTGTGATGTGGTAAATTAAAAGCCTAATTTTATAGTGCAAACCCTAAATATTCCCCCAAATATGCTCACAAAACATTTTAATTTTATTTTAAATTCAGCTTAATACATTAGCTTTAAAGAAAATGTAAAGATAAACCCATATTTGTACTGTACAGTTTACACTGAACCCCTGCAGTGCTAGAATGTAAATACCGATGTTACCCCTGTATAGACTTTACTGAAATTCATGCACAGGTGTTTTCTTTGGTATACGCTGTCATTTTCTTTGGTATAAGCAGGGTAAATACAGTAATAAATGAATTTAATTTACAGTAATAAAAATAGAGCGCTTTAAGAAGAACAAAACGAAAAACATGAGAACACTCAGAGAAACACTCGAGCTGCAAAGGGTAGCAGCCAAGCAAGGAGAAATGAATAACGTTCTCGGATTGGCTACTTTCAAACCTCTCGCCTCTGAGTACAGCGGTATTTCACCATCCCAAGATGCGCTTTCTTTGTGTTTCTCTCCACAGTACCAAAACATTTATAGTCATTTTTAAAATGGAAATGTGGCTGAATTTACATCCATATTTATGTTACAAAATTAGTAAATTATATTTTTCTTAATAATTTAGCACTTAAATGTATGAAAATGTATGTATTGCCACGAAAAAAACTGCGACATCCGAGCCTCGTCTGCCACGTCCCCTCGTCCTCATGCTGGGTTGTTTATGTTTGGGTGTGGTGCTTAGCAACCCAGCCTGAGGACGAGGGGGGTGGCGGACGAGGCACGGAAATCACAAAAGTAAAAAAAATGCGGAGGATATCTGCAGTTTCCGCAATTATTAGTTTGGTTCTCAGAAAAAATCCACATTGGACTGAAACTGCTGATCCGCGTTAAAGTGGGGGTTTACTGTACATTCTATTTCAGTTTTTTTATATTCAATTCAGTAAAAAGATGGTCATCATGTATGATGCAAATTTAGGCCTAATAAGCCTAATCCCTATCCTTGCTTTCATTCATAAAAAGAACAACAAATCACCTGTTTATTCTATGACTTTACCACAAAGTGAAAATACTGTATATCCTGAAAATATAGGAAAACATACTCTCTCTCTCTCTCTCTCTCTCTCTCTCACACACACACACACACACACACACAGAATTTAAATCCAGCAGCTGGTCATGTGAGACCATTTATATAAACACACATCAGTGCCTCTGTAAACACACTCTTGCAAAATTTCCCGTTTAGAGAAAAGCTTTGCTGAAATATCTAATTATGGCAGTAATTACGTTCCATAGCATCCGTGAAATTATAATCTGTTGGAAATGTTTGGAGATGAAATGTGGAAACTGACTGCAGGACTCGGGAACTGAACTGAAGAACTGACCGCCCTGCACCTGCCTTTGATTCCCCGCCGCCCATCACCAGATCATTCATACTCCTGGGGAAATTTTACAGTTAAGAGCACGGAAAAAAATCTATATTTATGCTGCATTAACTTTAATGTCAATATTTTAAGAACTTTTATTAAATTATTACCAAAAGAACAAACAAAACAAAAAAGAAACACCAATTTAAGGGGAACTGACTGGTTTGGTGGTCATATAAGTCTAATCAGAGGCCACTGTGCCACAATGCCACTCTAGAAGATGCTTATAATGATAAAATATTTCATGATACCATTTTTAACAATATGGTTAAAGTTGTTAAATTGGAATTATGGGGTTATTTTTGTTCCCCATTAATTAGAATCCCACGCAAATGGGCCAGCAACGTCATGTTCTCAGTTCAGCCATTTACTAAACTCTTCAGTAGGTATGACCATTCATTTCACTGACCATCTAATTACTCTCCAAGCTTGTTTGTTTCTTTTTTTAGCAAAAGTGCTTCAAACTACACACAGTTTTGCTCTAAATAATGTAAACTGGATGTGCATTTCTGTTCAACTGGAAAGACAAACTGGAGACATCATGAAAGCGTTGGGATATGAGTCTCTGCACAAATATAATGGAATATCCTCATAAAAGCCCATTTCCCACGTTTAGCCGCAAGTCTCACCGAAAAAGCCACTCAAACCGCTCCTCTCTGGAGTGATGCCCGAGTACACCTCATTAGCATAAATCTTCCCACCCTGCTTCCAGCTGCTTTAATTGGGCTTAATGTCTGGCCATTAGTGGTCCTCAGACAATTTTCCCTCAAACTGCTGCACCGTTTTCAAGCCTGCTTCCCTCACTCTGAGGGACCTGCGCCGCTTTGCCCGGCACTGGCTGCAATTTCCCTTCCGTCATGTGGTAAATGGTATGCCAGCCGCCTGACTCGCCTGGCTCTCCTCTGCTGTTATCCTCAGATACCGTTTGACTGACTCACGCGAGGACATTGATTTCTACGCGCTGGAGACTCATTCCTGAGCTCTGAGGAGCTTTAAATTCAGTGCTGTTGGCAGCCGGACTTGGTGCTGAGCTGGCTGGGTGCTCTAAGCTCTTCGTGTAGGCCAAAAGAGAAAGAGAGAGAGAGAGTAGTGAAGGATCTCTAACCAAACTTTCACCACTTCCAATCATATACTGCGTAACTCATGGGTTTTAATATATTGCATGCAAGTTCTTTGAGCTTCTTCCAAGAAAACTCTATTTAAAGGCAGAATACAGAGAATTATATTTGTTATGCAACTATATCTTACTCTAAAAGGCTCTTTACTCTAAAATGCTCCAGGAATTGTTTATAGTGGTTGTGAATAGAACCAGAAGTCAATAAAAGCTCCTCACAGAAGGTTGTTCTATGAAACGGTTATGGCTGTGCCGCCTCATGTCTGACATGCTTTTGAAAAGCTTTTGGTCCAAAAACTAAACCCATTCAAGGTGTAGGGATACATGTAGGGTGTCGTGAAGCCAAATAGTCCCCAAAGTAAAGTGATTTTGTTCAGATTCACTATTTTTCCATCATCAACATCCATATAAACTTTCAGAGACATGTGGAGCTTCACTGGGGGGCGATGGAGAATAAAACAGCTGGATTTGTGTTGGAGACGCCTGGTTCCATTCACCTCTAGTGTTAAGAAATCAGAGTCTCTACAATGACCTACACCAAACCCGCTCTTTGTTTAGATCTCAGTATAAGAAAAACTGATGGAATTCTCCTTTCATGTTATGTTTATGGCATTTAGCAGAAGCTTTTATTCAAAGCCACTTCCATTCCCTAACTACAGGGGACAGTCTCCCTGGAGCAACTTGGGGTTAAGGGTCTTGCTCAGGAACCCAGTGGTGGTATGCTGAAGGTAGGATTCAAACCCATGACCTCTTGGTCCGAGGCAAGTATCCTACCCACTAGGCCACCCCATGTTATCATGGAGTTTTAACCAGCGTATCAGAAACATGAAGAAGGAATTAATGACACCCTCACCATCAGAGGGGTCAGCATGGTCAAAGCCTGTCGACTTCCTCGCCTCATGAAGAGTGGAGCAGTGCTTGAGAGACTTCCAGTGACAGTCCTCTGAGTAAACGGAGGAGACGTTTAAACAGGCAGTCTAAACAGTTTAGCCGGGGAGCGAGAGGAGCAGAGCTTTACGCTCCATTAGCTAAAAGCTCTCAAAGAGGGAACTGCTGGAACGGCTCTTTGGCACGCCATCAAACACATTACACTTATTGTATATCAGTTCTTAACTTCATTAAACAACTGACTGGCAAGATCTTCCTCTAAGTAGCTTATTCCTCTTCTGTGGCGGGCAGGAAAATGGGTCATGTCAAAGATCCGTTGACACACACGCACACACACAAGACACACACACATATATACACACTCCAGGGAGGATTATTAGATGTTTTTTTTTTTTATCTCACTACATTAATCTGATTTGGTAATAAACACAGATATGCCACAATCTGACACTCGAGCTGAAACGCTCCAGTCTCTCGAGCTCCATTCATGAACAGTCCTGAAAAACTCTGGGAAAGAAAATAAAACACACATCAGCACACTAACGTACATCACAGTGAAGAGGGCGACACGGATAAAGAAGTTGCAAACACAGTTATTAATGTAATCTGTTTTGTGTCCTACATTAAAGCCATTCTGCCGTTGCATATCTTTGTGTTTTCTATGATCATGCTTCTATTTTAGATACTAATATGACTGTCAGTGTTAGAGCTCTGTCCCCAGATGCATTACAGCCTTAGATAAATATGCCTAATTAAGTGCTCATATACACAAAGGACATATTAGCCCTTAAACAACCTAAATCTATGCTTCTATATGCTAGAATAAGAGATACTAGTTCATAAACGACCTTAATAAACACCCCTGAACACTAGAATAGGAGATGTTAGTCCATAAATCATCTCAATGAACACCTATATACATTAGAATAGGAGATATTATTTCATAAATCACGTCAATAAACACTTATATACACTAGAATATGTGATATTAGATCATTACTAGTCCCTGAATGATCTCAGTAAATGCTCCTTTACACAAAAATAGGAGATATTAGTCCATAAGCAGATTAAATTAACCTGAGGCCTCCTTATACAGTGCTAGACATTCTGAGATGTAGACGAGATCTATGGATGAAAATGTCCTTTTATATCTTTTAGTCCTTTTTCGTTCCATCCACAGCAACACAGTGAAGGTGGATGGAACCCAGGTCTGGTTTGTTGCCCAGGTTGGCGCCAGGGAGGCTGACCCAGCTCCAGAGGGCTCCAGGTTTTAAGGCCCTGCTGTTGTGAAGTCCCTGAGTTGTGACCCTTCACCCTTCAGTGAGGGAGGTTTTTTAACAGTTCTACTAGTTTCTGCATGAGTTTATTTTTGCTCATGAGGCAACATTTGACTATGAAATTCAACAATCCATTCCTTTGTTCTGTAAACTGTTCTTGTATTCACTCTGGTTGCTGATGTCACTCGTTTGACTTTGACTCGTGCGACAGGATGATTATGTTTATTGTAAAACAGCACAAGCTGTGGTTGTTTTGGTTACAGTCCCATGGTAATGATGAATGAATGAAAGATAAATACCGGACAAAGACGGTTTATAAAGGCATGTAACAAAAACAGCAGCAGCAGGTTTGTTTGCTGGTGTCGCTTTGACGTGAGTCAGGTGGTTCAGTAATTGCTCAAAATGTAAAGATTTATTTTATGGCGTCAAACAGTGAGTGTGTGTTTGTAGGCTGTGTGTGTGTTGGTGGTGTGTGTGTGTTGGTGGTGTGTGTTTGTTGGTTGTGTGTGATTGTTGGTTGTGTGTGTTTGGTGGTGGTGTGTGTTTCTCTGTCTGTCGGTTGGTGCGTCAGCTGTTGGGCTGCAGCCCAAGTTTAGTGTGATTTATTTCCTGATGGACTGTCAGATGTATAGATGTTTGAGTGTGTGTTCGAGTGTGAGTGTTTGTGAGTTTGTGTGTGAGGATGAGTGTGTGTGAGTGTGAGTGTGTGTGAGTGTGAGAGTGTGTGTGAGTTTGGGTGTGTGTGTATGTGAGTTTAGTGTGGCTAAGTTTCTGATGGACTGTCAGATGTATAGATATGTGAGGGTGAGTGTGTGTGTGTGTGTGTGTGTGTGTGTATGTGTGTGTGTGCTTGTGTGTGTGCAAGTGTGAGTGAGTGTGTGTGTGTGTGTGTGTGTGTGTGTGTGTGTGTGTGTGTGTGTGAGAGAGAGAGAGTATAATTTGGTTTAGTTCCTGAAGGACTTTCAGATGAAAAAAACATATAAATATAAACTGAGTGTAAAGATGATGGTGTATCGACTGTAATCCTGAATCTCCATTAACCTGCAGTGTTCATCAATCAGAAGAGTTCAAATCTTAATTGTTGGATGTTCCAGATCACACTGGAGTGACGGGACGCTTTAATGGAAAGTAGTCAGGTGGCGCAACTGTGTTGAAGGGTTAACTGCCCCACTGCCTCCGCATGCCTAAAACAAACAAGTTCAAGCATTACCTTAATGCCTGACAGCACCCTGCCTGCCCACTTTTTCAGAAACCCCTCATTTGCAGATCCCCCTGCCGGTGTCTAGTTAGAGACCATTTATTTGGTTTAGCCATGCTCTAGACCTACATCAGTGGTCACTTCCTGACCTCAGGGTCGGCCGGGCTGGATATTTTTGAGCGGTGGGCCACTCTTTAAAAAAATCCACCACCAGCACGTCAGTGTCACTGCTGTGCTAAAGGATGGTCGACTGCCCAAATAATATCTGGACAACAGGGGTCCTGTGGTCACAAACTGACCAAGTGCAGCGACAGATGGGCTGCGAACTCATTTTTTTGCTCCATTTACTAACATTTGAGCAAGAAACGACTGCCAGATTTATGTGGATTTTTCTTCTCTTTTTAAAATCAGGCGTAAATTTGCTATTGTGAGTCTCAAAGGGCCGCTGTTGGTGGACGTTCTTTAACAATGGCAGCAAGCGCAGGCCTCTGATAGACAATTTACCATCAAAATAACATTATTTCAGCTCTCAGGACCAGATTTGGTGCATCGGTTTTCCCTTTTCCAGGATTGAGCTGCCTTTTTCAATTGTTCTTGATGGAAGAGGCGCTTTTGCCACCTTCCACTGAAAAGATTTCGGTTCAAAGTGCTCAGGAAGCCTTGAGCACTTTCCGTCAAAAGGAAGACTAAGAATGAGCTCAGCATTAACTAAAAGACATTTATTTTTGGTGTTGTTCGTTTTTGCTGGCATCATCACACTCAGTATTTAACATTAGATTGCTTTCTAAAAGAGCGAGTGACCGAATTTTCTGCCTCGAAATATCCAGAAGACAGCTAGAATGGGTGATTGACAGTTATGATGTCAGTTAGCAACTAGGAGACGTGCAGCCTGGAGAGGAATAAACATAATGTGAACCCTTCCTTACAGCCCTGTGGAACATTTTGGCAAAAAAGCAAAAACACAAAAATGTTTCATATTTGAACTTCATTTGTTAGCACCGATCTCTGGGCCAGAGTGTATAACAGTGTTATTATCCTTATAAAGTATCTGTGTCTCAGTAATTATCATTCACATAACCTGCTGGATGCTGACTGTGCTGCTGTAAGGCTGCATATTTTAATGCAGATTTTAATCATGCCCTTTAGGCTCAATTTTGGCCTGGCGACCTCAGCACAGGACTGAAACACCGCCCTCACTCTCTATCCTCTTAGGGCTCATAAGAGGCAAAGCACAGCAACATCAGCAACATCATTCCAGCCATTGGGAATGCTAGGAGGACTCCCAGCATCTATAGAAACTTGTTAAAAATGATTGCAAACTCATAAGAGATGCTGGTAAACTCATTACAGATGACAAACTTCTTAACAACATTGGTGAACTTCTCAAAGACTATAGTAAACTTTTTAAATATGATAGTGGAATCATTCAAGAAGATGGTAAACACGTTAAAGATGAGAAACTTATTAAAGACTGTGGTAAACTCATTACAGATGATCGTAATCTCATTAAAGATGATCATAATCTCATTAAAGACAATGGTAAATCCATTATTGACAATGTAAACTCATTATAAGCATGGTGAACTAGTTAAAGGTGACAGAAAACTCAGTAAAGACTGTGGTAAACTCATTACAGATGATCGTGATCTCATTAAAGATGATCGTAATCTCATTAAAGACAATGGTAAACCCATTAATGACAATGTAAACTCAGTAAAGACTATGGTAAACTCTTTAAAGATGATGTTAAACTCTTTAAAGATGACATTAAACTCTTTAGTGAGTCACTAAACTAATTAAAAATGACACTAAACTTGTTCATGTTGACAGTAAATTTGTTATTGATGATGGTAAAGTTGTTTAACATGATGGCAAACTTGTTTTTTCTCACACATCACACCTCTACTTAAGAACCTTCTCTGGGTCCCGACAAGATTGGCAATATAATGTTCTTATGTCTTTGTAAAAGAGTGTTCTTGTGTCTTTGTAAAAGACCTGCTGTCTCACTTAGGGAGGTGTTTGCTAGATTTGCTTGCTAAGAAGCTAAACTCGCTTTTTAGTAAGGAGTATGCTAACAAGCTAGCAGGGCAGCCAGCGTAATTGGGGTGGTCAGTTGGTATAGCCTGAACGGGAGTACCTCAGGTGGTCAGTTGGTGGTGGTGGACTGGTCAGGACAAAAGTTCATGGCACATTTGCAATTCCACACTATTCTCAGATGTGATCTGAATATTTCAGCCTCTCTTCTTTATGATGAATGTGTGTGTGCTTGTGTATGTGTGGGTGTGTGTGTGTGTGTGTGGTGTACACACTCCAGTTGGCCACACAGTGTTCTCAGGGCATATAGAAACACGCGGGATTAGCATCAGCCTCTCCAGGGTGCCGCATGAACTTTCCTTGCCGTGTTTCGCTCTCGGCTTAGACGGGGGGCCAAAAGAGGGCTGAAAACAAGGAGCAGGTTTTCTTCCCTTAAAAGACCAGTCTGTTTTCCTCGCCTTAAAATGTCCAGAGTGGCAATCTCAGGAGACCTGCAGGTGTCCCATCTTCATCTCTCGCTCGCTGCCTGCCGGAGCTGGAGAGGCACTAATGGACCTGGAGGCTCTTTCAGACACAGACAGCAAACTCACTGCAGAATTACACCCGTTTTTTTGAGGACGTTTTTTTCTTTGTGTGGACCGATGTACCTCTGTAGTCGAGCAATTCTGCACCTAAACCCGAACGTGACCCCAACCTTGACCTTACAGCTCGTTTGGCTTTTTCAAAAGAGACAAATTTGTTGTAAAAATGATACATTACCAGCAAAACTTCCCTACTAGAAATGTCCCACAAAGTCATAAATGCACACACATTAGGCATTAAACAGCTTAAAAGTCATTCATGAGCAGTTCTAGGAAATAAATAAGGGAGTAGTGACCTGCTGCTTTCCCAATGGTGGTATAACTGCTTATTAAGGTGTTTATGACCCAATTAATAATGATTAATAAACTACACATAACCCCTTTATAAGGGTAGTCTTGTGATGACATCATAATGATACGTATTATATTATATTATTTTATATTTTATGAAATTATATGCATTTATAGTAGTCATTATAATTATATTATACCATATTCAATGGCCCAAAGCCTCCTGCCAGTGGTTTTTTAATCTAATGAACCCGAACCCAGCCCGGCTCCTGCCAGTACCCACACACTCACACACAGACACAGTCTGAGTGTCAGGAACAGAGCAGTCTCTCTCACTCTCTCTCTCGCTCCTGCTGGGTGACTTTCACTCCATCGAACGCCACTCAGGACTGTATTGTTAGGGCATTTAGCTGTATACACTTACCGACTTGCTGTACTGCACATGCTGCATGCTTGTCCTGGCTGCTGCTGAAAGCATCTCCTGCTAGGCCCAAAATCAAATTTGCACTATTTACACATCTATGAAAAAGCTTTGGAATGTGTTTTTAGTTCTGGGTTCACCATGTCTTTAAAGGGCAGATTTCTTTACAATGGGGGTGAATGAAACCAGAATTCAAATACAATATTTTTATTTGCTATGTTTCTGATTGACTGGATAAAACTCAGAGACTTCAGATGGGGTTTGGTGTGAAATGGTTCATTGTAGAGACTCTGATTTCTTTATAGTGGAGGTGAATGGAACCAAATGTCTCCAACACAAATCCAGCCATTTCATTCACTATCACTGGGTGTTTACGTATATGGATGTCGATGATGGAAAAATAGTGAATCTGAACTAAATCACTTTTCTCTGGGGACTACTTTGCCTCATGACACCCTGCATGTGTCCCTCCACCATGAATGGGTTCAGTTTTAGGACCAAAAGTTTCTCAAACTTGTCTCAAACTTCAGGCGGTGCAACCATAACCATTTAATGTAATAACTCTGTGAAGGAGGTTTTAGACGTAGACGTCTGGTTCCATTCACCACCACTGACTTTCAAAGTGTTTCGCTTCGAAGCCACTCCAAGTTCATATTTAGTTTGTCTTATGTTTTAAAGGGAGAGGCATATTTTGTGCGCTGCTTGATGCCTGTCCCAGCGCTGCTTGATGCCTGTCCCAGCGCTTCAAGCTGTCAGTAATGTCATTTTTTCCTGCCTTGACCATTTAGACCAAAAGTACAGGGGGCCTTAAGTGACGGTTGTCAGGGTTATGATGGAGGGCTCAGCGATTGCAGTCCTTCACGGGTCTAAATCATCAGTTTTATTTTTAGCTTGTTTTTTTGCTAACCACATTTGAGGGTCAGTAAGAGTAGTTAAACTCTTTGACCTGTGATGTTAGCTTGCTTGCGCAGCTGGGGATTTATAAGTGTAGTGAAGTTTGTTTGTTGGTGTGTTTTATATAATTAATGTAGTGGTTTCATTTCAGCTAACGTAGCTACTGTGGGGACGTTATCTTACTCAAGAGTCCCTCAATGGTGCCACTAGTAGTCATAGAGTTTGAATCCACGACCTTATGATCGCAGGGCCAACCACCCAACCACTGGGCCACCAGCTGTCCCCAAAATAACTGTTACTTTACATCCCAAATAATTCAACTGTGCAAAAAATTTAGAAAACTAAAAAATAATTTAAATGGTAAAATTTTTTGATGTTAGCTTGGAAATTCATCAGGGCAGCAAAATTATTTTTTTGTGTGTTTTATTTATTTAACTTGACTGGCTAATTTTGGCTAATTTCAGCTAATGTCACTATTGCTAACTCTTGCTGAGCGAAAGCCTCCTCGCTTTTTTGTCCCCTTTCCGGAAAAAAAAATCTGTCTGTTTACATCCCAAACAAATTAAATATGCAGATTTTTTAAATTGGTAAAATTCCCCTTTTAGCTACATTAGCCTTCATAGCCCAGACTCGGCTACATTTGGGGGGTGTGTGTAAATGTTTTTGGATCAATAATTAACTCATGAATGCAGAGCCTGAGGGCAAAACGAGCCTGGAAACCATCACTCCTCTTTCTCTGCCCTCTTCTCCTCGACCTCCAGCCACAAGTGCCGCCCCTGATGCCTCCCCACGGGTCTCCTTAGCGCTGAAGCTCATGCTGAGGTCGAAACGCCACGGTACTGAGGCTGCCCTCGGGCTCGCTTTGTTTGTCTTCCGTTTCCCTCCGTTTTGAATAGGGCTCTCATTAACACAGACCTGTATTTCCACCCTTCCCTCCCCTCAGCACCTGCACCCCACAGAGCTCACCGAACTCCTTAGCATTCACTTCAGAGTGCAGACGCGATCAGCTCCCTCCCTACTCACCTCCACACACACTCAGGTGATGATATTTGATATTTGATGAGAGGCAAATACCTGACAAAATGCTTAAGGCACAGCAAGAGTTCCTCATTAAACCTTAAAGTAATAAACAAATAGATGAAGTACGGTGGTTTTGATTGCCTTGGCAACCTGACAGCATACAAATCAAGAAAGTTGTGTACAGTGTGTGTGTTTGTGTTACAAGTTGCCACCCTGACAGCGTATGACGATGTAAATGACAATGTGAATGAGGTTTGCAGTGCCGGCTCTCGCCGCTAGGAGATGCTATAAGCACAAAAAGATGGCAATAGAGGTTTCAAAAAAGAGGTAAAAGATAAAAATGGTTGAGTTTTAGAGCAGAAATAATCCAAAGAAGCGAGAGCAGCAAAATCTTTCCTGAGCAAATGATGGGTACAGTCAGTCCAACACCGAGCAGCTGCATGGATCATAAACAAAAGACCAATTATAGAGAGTCTGTAAACAACAATAACTGATGCATGGTAACTGCAAGGTAAGTTTTATATATCTTTAGATATTTATTTTCTTTATACTTTTGTAGAGTGATAAAAAATGATCCTTCTGTTTTTCATACAGGATTGTCTTGAGCCAGTCCTAATTTCCTCTGATTTTGCTTCCAAAGAGCCAGGCTTTCTTATATTTTTTAAAGTAGTCTTGAGTAAAGTGGTCATGTCATCAGAACAAAGAGCATCTAACTGAAGTCCTGAACCAGTGAAGAAACAGGAGCACATGATTCCAGATGATCAGGCGGTGATCAGTATACCGGTGGTGCTGAATGCTGAGTGGTTGGAATTCCTTTATCTAGGCCTCTTGTATCTTTAGGCACTTTGTAGCCTGTCACAGTAAAACATTTGTTCCCATTTCTTTTATTTAAACTAGTCAGTATTACAAAGATAAGACAGTTTGACCGGCATCAAATAGTATTTTTTTATTTAAAACAAAATAAAAATAAATGAAGACTTTTGCACGGTACTGTCTATATACATATAAATTTCAATTAAATTAAGCTAACTAAGCAGCTAAAGAGCCAATTCCGTGTCTAAAAATATGAATTATAATCTCAGTCAGTTGGAAATGAACTGTAAATTCTGTTGGATTGCATCGTTATTCGTTTTTGAGCGTGAACTAGAAAAATTGTCTAGATATTCTCTGTATCATGAAAATATCTCATGTTTACATGAGATGCTTTAGTTTTGCTATATTGCAAAAGTGCTGTGGGGTGCTTTATGTGAGTTCTCTTCAATCTCATTTTCAAAGCTAGGAGGAGGCCTTTGGGCAGCGGTGCAGCAGGCGCTAGCGGAATGGAGCTAACAGATGTTTGGCATGCACCCGAATTGAAAGCATCAGAAGATGAACTTCTCTCCAGCAGGACGATCCACAGGTCCTACATCAAGGATGCAGCTGGTCAATAGCTCCACCCTGCAGGGCGCTGCTAACAAGGTTAGTGCTCGCACAAACACACACACCTGAAGCTATACCGTTTGCAAGTTTGCAATGCTGAGCAGTGTGTGTTTTTGTCTACAGGCCAAAACAAACAGACTTCTTAAAGCAGCTTGGGCACCAGGGGCTAAAAGCGCCCTGAAGCAACATGTTGCCCCATGTTTGCAACATTAGCCTCGTAGCTCCAGTGCAAAATGAATGAAGCAAAGTTTGAACACCAGAGATGTCTTGGCTGATCGACTACATCTGGAGATGGGGAGGGTATTGTGCTGCATTGAGTCTAACAATGACTGAAAGCTGTTATTCTCTCAGGCCGTACTCACACCCGCCCCGTGGTCCTGTACTGTGTCTGAGCACGATTGCGCCCCCTCCTCTGCTCTCCCCTGCAGTCCTGCGCTCACATTGCACTTAATGTCCCAAATCCAAGTGCACTTACTTCCTCACATCCCTCAACACTTTCTCCTTTTGGTTCATTGAGCTGCAGTTTTACAAAACATCCCGTAACTTCAGATCCTGAACCCGCAGTGTTTTCAGCTCCTCACCACGTCTTTCAGTGGCACTTTGATCCACAAGCATGAAGATAGTTGCCTGTTTTATCAAAAATCTCAGACATCTTGTGTGTCCAGTTCTGTTTTCACTCGCCTGAACAAATTTCCCACTCCTCTGCAGACCAGAGTCTCTCTTTGTCTCCATGTGTGTTAATTGGGACAGTTGGTTTTGGTTCGATGCTTGGGTGTAGTTAGAGATCACACTAGATGCAAACCATACTCGAGTCCAACTGAACCGAGCTCATGCCCAACTGAACCAACGTCGGGTCTAACTGATCCAAGTCCGAGTCCAAATACCAGCTTCCCATAGTTGATCAGCTTGTTTGGTGTTTGAAGTGATTTAATACATTTTAGTCCATGTTTACAGACAATAGTGTGTGAAGAGAAAAAGTGTCAGAAATGTGCTCAAGCTCATTTGCCCCTCAAAGTCCACTTTGTTTGGTTAGTGTGATCTATGAACATGGACTGAAATGTGCTAAAACACTTCAAACACCAAACAAGCTGATCAACTATGTGAGGCTGGTGGCCCCAGGTGATATGGCATCTTTGTAATATGGATGTTTTTCATGTACACTCTCAGCAAACATCAGAAGAAGGTTCATTAAAGAACAACAGAAGCCTTTTTATTTTCCAAACTCTATAGATCTGTCTTATTTTTGTAATGTTTGTAATCCATACATTTTTCTATATATTAATATAACCTTAGTTTACCTTAGTATAACTGATTATTTAACCTATTTTTAGACAATTTAGACATTGTTTAATATTTATGTTGGTGGATAAAATCAGTCTGTTTTAGGAACCAGGTCCAGAAATCGGTAAAATAATCACTAACATTCACAAAACAAGACATACTGGACAAATCGACTAGATTTAAGATAATTCCATTTATTTATTGGTTTGTTTGATTGCTGTTTTGCAGTGATGTAGAATGTGCAATTCATATTATTTCTTGGACCCCATATGCAAACTGTTACAGCGACCACAGAGATTTTTCACCCTGAAGGCGTTTTTTTTGTTTGTTTGTTTCAAGTGTGTTCTGTTTTGTCACAAGTGTGTTTTGATCTGTGTCACAGAATTCCCTCCTGTTTTGTTAATCTTCCTCTTGGTGGCTGTAATACAGCACCATTCAGAAGCACATAATCCACACGGTTGTGAGAGTGCGGCCTTTTCATGGTAGGGTTAGTTTTAACATGCTGTTACGACTCAGGCTCCTGATCCCCCCAAACACATTCAAACATGTATTTTTAAGATTGGCTTCATGCTCAGATTGAACAAAATCATTCTACAGATTTTATGTTTCATTCATTCATTTCAGTTTTATGATCTTGATTGGCAACACCTCCTGTGTTCTTAGTTCCTGGACTTCTGGGTTTGGAGTTTCTCTTTGTTCTTCATTTTGAATTTTTTTTTACTTACCTGTTTTCAAGTTCTTTGGGTCTTTTTCCTTTGCAAGTTACTATCCTGTCTTATGTTGCCCTTGTGTTTATTTTACTACGCATGTTGTCGCCCCTATATTACATCGCCTTGTTTCTATGTTTGTGCGTATCTGTGTGTTTATTTACTGTTTGTTTTGCTTTACAGACAAGTACTTGGACCAGTGACTGATATTTTATCCATCTCTTATTCACTTGCTTTCCTGTCTTCCAGCCAAGTGCTTGGATGGAACCTGTTGTTTACCCTCTGGAATTTAAGTATTTTGTTCACTCTACCCCATTACCTGCCTTTGCCTTCAGGCAGCCTTATTTATGAGTGTGAGGCTGGAGTTTTCTTGTTTTTACCCTTTTTGGCCGTTTTTTTTTGTTTGCATGTCTTCTGGCTCCTTACCACCAACACCACAACACTGATATCTACTTAATGTCAAAAACTATATATTTGTGGGTTAGTTTTACAAAATTAACTAACTAACTAACTAACTAACTAACTAACTAACTTACTAACTAAACAACTAAATAAATAAATAAATAACCAAGGGGATTTCTTAAGACCTAGTTATTTAGACACTTTAAAATGATGTTTCACTCTACATTTAGCCTTATGTAAAAGGACCTGTAATAATATATAATTGAGATTCTGTTATGAGAAAATCATTAATACTTGCACTATTACTTGTACATACAATAAACACATTAGTAAGACATTCTTATGCTAATGAGCATGAAATAATCATGTAAATGCACATCTTATTAGCGTGTAATGCTTGAGTTCCAATAGGTGCCAAATAGAGATATAATAAATAATAAAAGTAATAGGTCACGAACACCACAGGATGTGTTTAATATTAAAATTAGCTGTATGCATTCTTTTTAATAATGTATTCAACCAAAGCCATAATGAACAGGGGATGAATTTCTAAGATGCAACCATGTATTGAAAAATCATTTAGCCTCTAATTACTATGCTTTAGAATACAGAACACGTCTTGAAGCATTAGTGATGATTTATCTATGATAAAAATCCATCTGAAGCTACAGAAATCAACTATACACTAATTAGACAATTAATGCTCCTTCATTTGCAAAATAATTGTTTATCATGTATTATTAATTGAGCGATATACCAATTTAATGAATAAACTAATAATGCAACCATTACTGATTTTTGTGTTGCAGATCTCTAATTATGAACTGATTGGGGCTTTAATTAATAAAAGTTATTGTAGAGTGAAGTGTCTAATTCAAGTCTTACTGAATATATGGTAGAACCTTAATAATAAAGTGATACTGCTGTGTTTAATAAATATGTTCAGTCCCCCACTGGGCATACTTAATGGGATTCATTCAGGTTGTAAAACATAATCATACGATATATTTGGAGACTCTTGTTATTATTATTGCCAGTTTTTGTGTCATGGTTTAGCCCAACACAGTGTGAAGTTTGTCCATGTGACGCTGCCGAACCTCAACAAAAACAAATGCTTGGCTGTGGGTCCAGTCAATAAATACAATGTGTTGTCCCTGTTTCATTATTTATAAAGGTATTAAAAAGTGCAAAACCGAGTGCAATATGAGTTACACAAACTGTATCACTGAGTCTGCCCCACAATTTTGTAAAGTTTTTTCAAAATCAAAATTAAAGTTAAAGTAT
>JBBIGA010000002.1:173211-186294 GCA_037576975.1 Alestes dentex | reverse complement strand
AAAAGTTCTCAAAAATCAAACAGATGGCAAGTAAAACAAAGTCCCATCTGAAAATACTGTTTGTTTTTTGTTAGAAATAATCAATGTGTAAAGGTTTAAAACACCAGCTCCGTAGTGGTTAAGGAATATTTTATAATAGTTATTAAGTACTGAAGCTCTTAAATTGAATATCAACACCGTAGTTTAAGTTTTTTATTTTAAGGGTTAAAACTATTGCAGTCCATCCCACGTTCTTCATTAATTCTCAGTCAGATACATTCATGAATTCTCATTCCATTCAAATCAAAATTGAGTTCATGAGTTAAACTCAATTGGGATTTAGCCGAGTCCTGAACCCCACAAGATCTTGAATGGAAATTTTCAGCCAGAAAGAAACCATCTATGACAAGGCTTGGCCTAATATTTTTTTCAGAAATGTTATTTCCATCCATCTGGCAACATTAGTGTCTTCTATTCTGATGCCTTCCTGTTTTATTTATTTATTTTCTTGACTGGAATTTTTATTTGTGTGGTAAAAGATGAGAATGTGTATACGGCTGGAATGACAGAGAGCCTGGGGAGCGTTAGAGGAGCTGTGGGAATTCTCTTTCCCAACACAGCTCTCCAGCACTCACCTCACTCAACCCTTGTATAAAACCCACAGCAGCCAGAAACTCTGTCAACATCACTGCCTGTCGCATTAAAAACCCACATTTTGCAGAAAAACTGCAATCTAGTTCTAGCCTCCACTTTGTATCTGTGTTTGAGTGTATGATTTTCATCATCTTAAATTTCAATCCAACCATTTGTACTTAGATTTAAATCTGTTTATAAGGCAAATATAAATTGTGAAGTTGGTTTTCAGGGTCTGAGCTTGTTGGTATGCTCTTCAGTCCAGGTAAGCAGATGTATTAAAGTAAAATGCAGCTACTTTCTAAACAAAACAGAGAATACTTTAGATTTGTGTAATACTTGCAAGGTCACTGCATTGATCTTTCTATTCCTCTGCATTTTTTTCTGCAAAAAAGTGTCAAACTATGTAAATAAGGCTGCATTATACATTTAATTTTGTAAATGATCACACATGTTTTTTTTATCATCTAATCATCTAAGAGAGGCTGATATACTACTGAGGTTTTGAAAAAGAAACATATATTTCACAGATTTCATTTAACGTTTAATGTTTACAAGTATTCTATTCAGCAGACAGTCTCATCAAGAATGATCTACAAATGTCCTTTGTGTCCATTAAGAGGATGTATCCTTTCTAGTACAAATTGGTTAGAGTCCAAACTACCTAAGACTCTAACCGAAGCAAGAGTCTGATAACTGGATAGAAAAATTACAGCTGAGACAGTTTAATAAGTGCTAATTAATATAGTGTTCATTTAGATGTTTTACAAAGAGATGGATCTTCAGTCGGCATTTGAAGGCAGCAAGGGCTGTACTGTTCAGTCAACCAACAAAAGTTCATTCCATTCCCCTGAGCTCCTCAATAGAGAAGAGATTTGATGCTTGTCCTTCATGTGCCTTGACAGATGGTAGGTCAAGACGAGCTATCTTTGAAGCTTGACCATTGTCATCAGCTAGAAAGGGGCTGATCTGATTTTGACAGTGTGTGCGTGACATGACATGGAGTAGAATGAGCAAACTTAGGAAGACTGAAGACAAGCCACACTGCTGCATTCTGCCTCAGATTCAGCTCTGGTAGCTTGTATAAGAGGGCAAGCCAGTTGCAGTGATCTTGACATGTTAAATAACTGAAGAGGCACCTGGGGGTTCAGATTGTTGGGGAGAAAGATTGTTGGGGAGAAACCCACTTAATGAGTCAGGAGCTGAGAATGATAAGTGTTTGTCCAGAATTACACAAAGACTTTGGCCATCTTCAGATAGAGTGTTCATGTAGTTCTCAAATTTGATTATTAAATTAATGGTGAGGATCATTAGTTCCATGGTCTTGCTGGGATTCAGCTGAAGGTGGTGCAGTGCTTTTCATGATGAGATACCAATCAGTAATGTTGAGGTTCGACTGGAACTGTTATTATCAAAAGTGGAATGGAAAGGTACGAATGATCATCAGCATTTGCAGAAAATTCACAAGAAAGCAAGAATTAAGAGACAAGATAGGGGGACCCAGAATTTTTGGACACCGATGGAGAGTTTGCATGGAGCAGATGTGGACCATCTCTATACTATGTGCATGTTTGCATGCACAGCCAGTTACTCCAAGGTTGCCATGGTCAGACAGAAGGACCTTGTGTTTGTCCATTTCAAAGGCTGTAGAGAAGTCTAGAATTAGGACCAATAATAACATAGGATGATGAGCCACTAGTCAAATCTTATACTGACAAAAGACTGATCAGACATCTGGGATATTGTAGAGGGAAACCTGAGTCAGGAGACAAAAACAGTGTCATCCAGAATTCTACCAAGACATCATGCATCTTCAGATAGGGTGTCTCAGGAGTTGTCAAATTAGGCTATTAAAATTACAGTGAGGACATTTACTTCCAGGGTTGGGTCTTGCTAGGATTCAGCTCCAGATGGTGTACTGCCTTCCATGGTGAGATGTACATTAGTAATGTCGAGATGCATCTTGAGATGTAAATGTCAGAGTGTGAGAAGGAGGAAAATTAGGATCATCAAATGACAAGTGAGCAAAAACACTGGTGAAGAGCTTGCAAGGAGCAGATGTGGACCATCTCCATGTTACCTCCATGTTCCAGATATGACTCACTGCCGAGACAGTTATTCCAAGGAGGGTGGGATCAGACAGGAGGACCTTGTCGTTCTTGGATGTCAGTATCTTCGATGTTGTTTCCCTCTTCAAAAAGATAACTTTGTGGCAGTTACATCCAGGGAGAAAAGACAAATCTGGTTTGAGGGAACCGCACTTCAACCCAGGAAAGGCTGATTTGTTGAATCAAGTGTGTTGTGTATTCAAGACCTCAAGAGTCTAGACACAGAAGATGATTAGGACTATGATGTGAAGTTTACTGGGGAAAGACACAGTAACAGTATGGCATGTGCTGTATATCCAACATTTTTCAAAAGCATGATGCAATGTTCTATGTGCTTAAGCTCAGAGTCTGAGGTGCAGAGCAGAGCATGTCGTCCTGTGGTGATCTGAGTCCCGAGGGAAGTTGAGATGTTTACAGTCCAGCAGACAAAGCATGAGGGGTCTTCATCCATGTGCTTTAGAGGACGAGTGGACAGCAGGTAGGAATCCTCTGATCTGTCCTGAAGGGATTGTGGGCATAATGAGACAGAAGGGCCGCTGTGTGATACTGGCCTTACACCTTTAAGTCAATACCCAAGGTCCAGAACTTACTCACCAAACAGCTGACACAACAGTATTGAAGGCTTTGTTTATGGAATACTTCAGTTTTATACTGTTTTGTTTTTATCCTTATCTCAAAAGTAGTCCGTCAGCCAAGTGATGTTTAGTTTCTGCTTCTTTAGTTCTGCACTGGAGTTACAAGGCTAATGAAAAAATAAAGCTAACAAGTAGAGGACGCTTATCCCCCGCCAGTTAATATTGTGCAAACTTTATTGTTATAACCCCGTTGGTGTTTGCATATGGGTGTGCATTCTCTTTAGCCTGTTTTCATAGGAATTCTGATTAATCAGAATTCTGATTCAGGTCAAGTCAAGTAGTTTGTCATTTCAACCATCTCTATAGTACAAACAACATTCTTTGAGAATCACAAAGTTCTTTCAGGACCACAACATTGCTCTCGGACCACAAAGTTCCATGGAGCAACACAAAGGATAGAAGCAGAAAAAGCACAAGACTACCAGTGCAAAGAGAGAGAAAGTGCAAAAAAACACAAAAGCAAACAATGCAGTATTCCAGAACGTTGTCACACTAGTGTGAGTGAAAACAGTATTAAGATACTGTATGCTAGTAGCAGAGTCATTAGGTATTAGTGCATTAACAGAAAAGTCAACTAGTCAACTTCAGAGTCACAAGTCGACGCTCCCTGAAAGAAGTCGACTGGTCGTGTTTTTTTCCCTCTTTCTGTGCGCACAATGCAATCTCTGGCTCTGATTGGCTGACGCTGACACGCGTTTCTTGACTTAACCAATTATTATAGTCCCTTCATAAAAAGGGCGGTGCCGTTGGCATGAGTGGAATCTAAACACAAGACCACAACAAGACGAGAGACACGGCAGCAGAGAGGATGGACACACATCACATGTGTGGAGATGCTTCTAGACACACAAACAGCACGGAGACCTGCACAATCTGCAAGTCGAAATCAGTGTTGAAGTACAGTAACCGCTAGCTAACATGGCTAACACTAGCACTGCAGGGAGTCATCCAGTCCAGAGGACGCTGAGTGGCACCGCAGCTTAAACTGTTCCCACTTTCTGTTGTACACTTAAGTTTACCAGAAAAGTCAAGGTATCAGCCTTTGTTTTGTTTTGTTAAATTGTCATGTTGACTGATAATGTTACAGAGAACTTTAATAAAAGTTGCTCAGTGTTGGACGCCTGTGTTCCTCCGCTGCATGTGTGACATCATCACGACTAGTCAACTCGACTTTGACTTTGTTGACGGATAAGTCGACCTGAAATAATCTGAAGTCATTAATGCCCTGTTAGGTATGCCACAAAAGGAAAAGATTGAGGTAGAGAATGTCTCACAGTGGTAGATGTGCACCAGTTGTTCCAATGCACATGTCTGATTGCAGCAGGGGGGACTTCAATTATCTAAAAGCCTTGACATCATGTCAAAGGAGGAAAGTTGGACGGCTTCTGTTTATTCTGCTTTCTCGCATATTTTGGGCATGTAGCTCACCCTTCAATCAAATCTTTTCTTTCTCATTCATAATTATTTTATTTTAACTTGGTGACAAAACCACCGAAGAGTGGGATTCTTTTCCTATTCTGTGTGACACACCACCCTACACCAATATGAGTCCTTGGGCAAGACTTGCAACACAACATTCACCTAAACTTGTGATACACAAAAGTCGCTTTGGAATCAAGATGATCTATAAACATTTGTAAATGGACATATACAATCCTATCAAAAATAACAAATAATTATAGGCAAGACAAGGTGAGATTCTTTGTATTGCACATTTAACCCTCTGAGGTTGACAACCCCCCTGGAGGATTTTTCCATTGGATTGCTCCAAAACAATCATCTAAAGATCCATGAGTTTTTTGTCCTAGAAACACCACTAGAAACCTTGAATCTTTATCAAATATGTATATATTAAAATAAAATATACTGATGGCACTTTGTAAATAAAATAAAAAAAAATCTTGAGATTTTCTGCACCTCAGCAAGCAGCAGCAGCCTGTTAATTACACACCCCTCAGCTATTCAGATGGAAAACACCAATCTGAATAGCTGAACAGCAATGGCGTGATTGCCTCATTGTGCAGCAGGGGGAGGTGAGAGCATGCCCATTTCACCACTGTAAACAAACACACATGCTCGTTTTACACGAACGGGAAAACTTTGAGTAAGGATGTCCAGTTAACGGAAGATGTCCCCTGCTGAACCCCCCTCACTGCTAATCCAGGAGCATATCGCTTTGGAGAGTGAGTCAAATAATGCTAAGTCCGATTTATCTAGTGATAACAGCGATGATGAACAGATGCACTTTGAGCTTTATCTTGATCCCGTCAAAGATAATTCCAATGACTAAGTGGCCTACTATCCGTTTTACTAGCTGTTGTTGGTGCTTTTTTGGTTAGCTAATAGGGAGAATGAAGCTATATCTAGTCTTTTGCTGGTCAGATGATCATATGGCTAAAATCCATGTCACGTTGTGCTCAGAGTTGTGTTTACAGTAGGCTTATCAGCCAACATTAGGCCATATAGGTAAATCATGCATCATGCTTTTACATGCTTACATATTTATACTGTATTTTCTTTTTTACTTATACTCTTTTTGTGATGTTGGTAATTCTTCTTTATTTAATTTAATACTTTCTATTTTGGGGCTTCTTTTCTTACTTTTAGTTATACTTATATTTTTCTTTTTCATTTATACTATTTTTGTGAAATAGATTTTTACTATGTGTAGCACAGTCTTTTGCCAGAAAATTTATTTCACTGTATGTTGTACCAGCTATAAATGCATGTGACAAATAAAACTCTTGAACTCTGAGTATTTGAGTATTTATAAAAGATTTAGAAGATTTTAATTTAAGCTTTTTTTTATTTTGGGGCTTCTTTTCTTTGCAGTAGCTTGTAGTGCTTTGGGGGCAGGGGCAGGCAGACAATGACAGCCATTGTCACCTGGCCATTGACAGGAGGAGGGGGAAGATACAGGTGTGAAACACTCATCTAATGAATATGCATGTAAAAGAGCAGAGAAAACTAGGTAGTCTGACTTTTTTACAATTTGTATTGGAACTACATAACATTTGTGAATGCTTTTCTTACCTTTTTGTAGTCAAGTGTCACGTCTTTGGGTGTGTGTCCATCCCGAAAGGAGGCAGCGCAGACACAGATTTCCATGCTGTCACAAAATGCTCTTTATTTATACAAAACCTAAACAGGCACATGGGCCAATACTCTCTTTAAACAGCAAAACACACACAAGCGAAAGACTAGTACACACCATGGAAATGGTAATCGTGGACTGACACAGAACAAAGCACAGGGGCAACTTAAATACAAAAACCCACACAGAACTGAACCAATAAAGACCTATAATCATTTAACGGAAACTCACTACAGCTGAACCTAAAACATGACTTAAGACTCAGTACCCCTCAGTTACTTTCAAAATAAAAGTTCAACATAAATTCTTCAATGCCGGCCTCTAGCGTCCGCTGACGGGACATGACAATACCCCCCCTCCCTAAGGTGCGTCCCAGAGCACCCAAAGTCCCAACAATGGGCGGAGATGGGGCAGGCGGTGGCAAACAAAATTTCTCACAGAGCCCATGGGCCCCACACGACCTCCCCGAATGCACACTTCTCGCGCTGGTCTGCTCTGTGGCTGGGTCAGTCCGTATGGGTCCCCTGTGTCCACTCTCCAGAGGTGGAGCCCCCTCGGGAACCCCTCCATTTGCACTCCAGGTTTGAAGCCTTCCTCCAGGAGCCCCTCAGGGGCCCACATTCTACCACCCCCCTAAAAAATTCAGTGGATTCCACACCCCCCCCCTATAGAGCGAAATCCCAGAGCTCCTGGGCAGTCCAGGTCTCCTCAAGGGTGGCTTCTGAACTGGTGGAGACAAACACGACCCCGTGCGGGGACCCAAGTTTGGGGAGTCACAGTAAACCGGGTCGTGGCCGCGGTGTCATGACCAGGTACGGGAACTGTGGCCCCAGGATACCGAAATACTGACTAATTTATAACCAATTTCCATTCTGCTTCTTTCTAGAAGCTGGTGTAAGGACATGAGGACTTTAAAATCAGAATCAGAATCAAAAAATGTTATTGATCTTGTAGGAAACTAATTAAATACTGCACAGACACAGAGACACAAAGACAAGAACACTATACTATATGTAGTACGAGTCAAAGTAAAACACTACTATTACTACTACTACTACTAATAATAATAATAATAATAATAATAGGCATTTTGTCATGTCCAGACTGACAAAATGAATGCAGGAGGTTCAAAAACTTTTAGACAATGCCTCTCCCCCATGTTGGAGGAGTTTACAGAGAGAAGGTGTCCTTGATCTTGACTGGTTGGCTGTGGAGGACATACGCCGCTCTTTTTCTGTTTTACAAAGTTGATGGCTTTTCAAATGAGGGCCCAGACCCGGCAGACAGTTGAAAAAAAACTAAGGCCTTTTGGATTGTCATCTCTAATCTCCTGTGAAAATTTACACTCAAACACACGGCAAATATCACAGCTGATAACGGACACGCACATAACTTGCTTGGATTAATAGAAACAGCTTTCTTTATACTGTAAAAAACTGGGACAGGACATACATTTATTTAAAGCGTTTTGGTGGTTAGAACTAATGTAAAATATTGCTTTTGCTCACCTAACTTTTGCTTTGCTCCAAATGATGAAGGCAAAAGTTAGGTGAGGTGGTGGAGGCAGTGTGATGGTCTGGGTGATGTTCTGCTAGAGAACTTTGGGTCCTGCATTCATGTGGACGTTACTTTGACACCTAAACACTGTTCAGCCCTTCATGGAGACGATGTTCCTAATGGCAGGTCCTTTGGATCATCTCCCACACTGCAAACACTGTTCAGGAACTGTTTGAATAATGGCACAAGAAACTCAAGGTGCTACCAGATTCTCCAGATTTAATCCAATCGATCATTTATGGGACATGCTGGACAAACTAGTCCGATCCATAGAGGACCCACCTTTAAACTTCATATGATGTATTTTTACTTGTTTACCCCACTTTTACTTACACCTCTGCGAAAGATGGTAGCTAGTTGCAAAGTAGATAACATTACAGAACAGCAGCAGATATAATGCAACACATAAATGTGCACTGGTTATACAATTTCATAAAACTTTATTGATCCAGGGACAAAGCCAAACATGGAATACCCCAGCTTAAGAGAGTTTGAGAAGACATAATCGGAATTATCACACACTTGCTTAAAACTGTGTTGAGCTTCTTACCAATCTCTGGAGAAGCTTGTTAAACAAACTGAAGCAAGTGTGCATGGAAAGAGTATGGCACTGCTAAACCGAGTCCCAGTAATTCTTGACTGGCCGAGCTGGAAAGCCCACATTTCACCTTTGCTACCTCAGCATGAACGTGAGCGCTCGCTGTATCTTCAGCAAACAGTTCCTCCACCTTCAGCCAGCCAGCAGAAATGTCAGATTTGCATAGGGATGTTTAACAACAACAAAGAAAAAAGTATATTTCATGTTTACCTTGCCATTTTTTTCTTCCTCAAGAGAAAGGGGATGGCCAGCAATGGGAGGATTTGCTGAGATTGCTCGTCATTCCGAGATAACCTGGACAAAACGTGCAGCTGGTTGGTCATCACCGTAGAGCATTTGCAGCGCTTTAAGATGAAGCCCTGGTCACGGTTGTATGCCTATGATGTTTTGCGAACGATGTGCATAGCACGTTTGAACGTGATTTAAACATTTGCACTAGGGGGCAGCATTGCATTTCCCAAACCAGAAAGCGAGAAAGAAGCCTTGAAACGTAATTTTTTTAGCAGAAGTCTCCCAGAAAGCATAGCTATAAAAAGTTAAATACTGAAGCTGTAATTTTAATTGTGTGTAGGATCTTGTTTCAACCCTAGACAGCTCATAGACTGTTGTCCTATTTGGCATCTCAGGCTCCACCCACTCAAGCCCACCCACACCAGCAGATAGTTCTCATCAAGGACTCATAAGACTTATCAACTCCAGTGTGTGTGTGTATATAGGTCCAAGCAGGCTCCATTTCTACAGTGCTATGTCACTGAAGGCTTCTCCAATAAGGAGCCATCAAACACAGCTGATAACTGCAGCCTACATACCCCAGTGTTCATATCAGTCATGATAGTGTTTTGGATTTAAAATCTTTTGTTTTAAGTTTGTTATCTAAACCAGATTTGGGGGTGTGATAACTGGAGCCTATCCCAGTGGTCATAGGGTAAAAAGCAGAGAAACACTCTGGACAGCTGACCAGTCTATCACAGGGCAGACATACACTCACTCACAAACATCTCCAGCATCTGCAGTCCCCCCGATGTGCATGTCTTTGGATTGTTGGATTGTGGGAGGAAACCAGAGATCCTGGTGGAAACCCATATAGACATGAGGATAACATGATCATTCCACAGAGAAAGATCTTGCTGATAATAAAATAAATTCATTTTAAGCGCACATTAAAACTACATAAAACAGTAAAATACTACATATATCAATTATATAAAATCTTGCTTGGACTTCTTGCAGATGATGTTACAAGTTGGCCTGGGTAGACTCTTCCCTGTTTCATTTTCTATTAACACTAATGAGGAGAAGTCTTGTCATATCTTCATGCATTTCGGAACATTTTTCCTTGGGTTTTTATACTTTTTCCAATGCTTTTTTGTTTTCTGCCAACTAAAGACCATTACAACCCCCTGAGAATTCATTTTGGCCTGCTTGTTTTTATAATATTTCAAGGGTTCATTTGAATGCTCAAAATGACCTTTTGCCAAACAGTGATTGACACCTCACAGTCAATTATAACTGTTCCTGAGAGGAGCATCCTCTGTCAAGTGAAGAGAAAACTCAGACAAAACTCTGACAGTGATGGCAGTGGGTTAGTCTGAATTAAAAAACTAAGAGAGGATGAAAAAGTGTTACTGGGGAATACAAAATACACAAACATGATACCTTGATGGTCTGCAGGGTGGGGATGATTTTATTTCTTTCTGGAAGTTTTTGGAAGATTTCCTTGGCCTGTATAGACATAATGTCCAGTATTCTTTCATTCTGATTTAAATTTGCCTAGTTTCATATTTTCTAAGGTCTCAGACAATATTCTGTATATCTGTCAAGCATTTTATTAAGCTAATTCATTTAAGTAATAAAATAAAATAAAAGTCTGTCATCAAATGCTTACATGGCAAACACTCGCTGTAATTTTAAAATTCTGTTTGTATATATTAATTGTTTTTAATGGGAGGTGGGGGAGGTATCGGACAGGGAATGAACAGTCTGTTCTTGAAGTCGATGTTATAGAAAAATGGGCAAAGCGATCTGAGACGCTTTGACAAGAACCAAACTATAATGGCTGGACATCTCCAAAATAACAGGTCTTATGGGGGGTCTTGGAGTGCAGTGAACAGATCTGCTGTAGAACAAACTGCTGAAGATCGTTCATGCTGCCCTGAAAGTGCTCAGAACACACAGGGCAGCACCCCCTGCTGCGTATGGAGCTGCGTAGTCAGAGTGCCCATGCTGACCCCTGTCCACTACTGAAAAATTTAATCACAACAGGACCATGGAGTGATAGAAGATGGTTTTCTTCTTCATCATAGGAAGGTTTCATCACCGGTGGGGACGACAGGGAGTATAGGGAACTGACCCAGGACTTTGTGGACTGGTGCCAGCAGAACTACCTCCAGATCAACACTGGAAAAACTAAGGAGCTGGTGGTAGACTTACGCAGACACAAACATCCTCCACTGCAACCACTGAACATCCAGGGTCTGGACATTGAGGCTGTGGAGAGCTACAGCTACCTTGGTGTTCATCTGAACAATAAACACAAATGCTCTCTACAAAAAAGGGCAGTGCAGGCTGTACCTGCTGCGGAGGCTCAGGTCTTTTGGAGTGCAGGGGCCACTCCTGAGGAAAGTTTATGACTCTGTAGTAGCATCATCATCTTTTATGGTGGGGTCGGCATCTCTGCTGGGGACAGAAAGAGACTGAACAGGCTGATCCAGATGACCAGCTCTGTTCTAGGATTCCCTCTGGACCCAGTGGAGGTGGTGAGTGACAGGAGAATGGTGGCTAAACTGTCATCCCTATTGGAGAATATCTCCCACCCCATGTAGGAGACTGACAGCACTGAGCAGCTCCTTCAGTGGGAGGCTGCTGCACCGGCGATGTGGGACAGAGAGATTCTGCAGGTCTTTCCCTCCAACCGCTTTCAGACTCTACAACAAAGACCTTGCAGATGACCACACATGCACAGACAAACAAATACATACATCCAGAATGCCTTGGTAGTTTCGCTTATGTGCAATATTTACTTCAGTGCAATTTTTCTGAGGCAACATGTGCAATTTTTGGGGTAGAATTATTATCACTGGGCAATATGTGCAATTTATAAATGTGCAATTACCACTGATTTTGTCAATGCCGTCACTCCATTGTGTATCTGTGTGTGTGTGTGTGTGTATACTTATCCACAAACACACACACACACACACACATATATATTTATGTATGTATGTATGTATGTATGTATGTATGTATGTATTTATTTTCTTTCTATAGGATTGAGGTCTGGAGACTGGCTAGGCCACTCCAGGACCTTACTGCACTTCTTCTTTGGCCACTCCTTTGCTACCTTGGCAGCATGTTTTGGGTCACTGTCATGCTGGAAGACCCACAACCCATCTTCAGTGTTCTGGCTGAGGGAGGGAGGTTTCGGCCAAGATTTTACGATATATGGCCCCATCAATTGGCCCCTCAATGCAGTGAAGTCATTCTGTCCCCTTAGAAGAAAAACATCCCCATGCATAATGTTTCCACTTCCATGCTTGACTGTGGGGATGGTGTTCTTTGGGTAATACTCAGTATTTCTGTTCCTCCTAACACGGCGGGTCGAGTTGATGCCAAAGAGTTCGATTTTGTTCTCATCCAACCGCAGCACTTTCTCCCAAACCTTCTCTGGATCATTTAGATATTCACTGGCAAACTTAAGATTGGCTGTACATGTGCCTTCTTGAGCAGGGGGACATTGTGGGCACTGCAAGATTTTAATCCATTATGATGTAATGTGTTACCAATGCAGTTCTTAGTGACTGTGGTCCCAGCTGCCTTCAGATCATTAACGAGCTCCTCCTTTGTAGTTCTGGGCTGATCCCTCACCTTTCTTATGATCGTCCTCACCCCATGAGGCAAGATACTGCGTGGAGCTCCAGACTGAGGGCAATTGATGGTCATCTTATATTTCTTCCATTTCCGAATAAAATAAACCCCCGCTTAATAACGGTTGAGCAGTTGCAACTTCAGTCTCTCGTGGATTTTTTCTGAGAACCGAAATAATAATTGTTTGCAGACACAATTATTTATTATTATATTTACCCTGCTTATACAAAAGAAAATGACAGTGCATACTGAAGAAATTACATTACAGTCTATCCAGGGTAACATCGGTATTTTACATTCTAGCACTGTGGGAGCTCAGTGTAAACTGTACAGTACAAGTACAGGTTTACCTTCACATTTTCCTCAAGGGTAAAATATTATGCTTAAATTAAAGTTTTTTGGGAGCGTAACTGGGGGCATATTTAGTGTTTACAGCAGGGGTGTTGAACTCCTGTCCTGCAGGGCCGTGGTCCAGCATGTGTTGGTGATTTCCCTGCTCAGAAACACCTGGTTCACTTCACCAGTTAATTGCCAGGTTTGGCGAATGTCTTTGATGAGGAGAACCATCCTACTGTGCTGGACACAGGACCGGAGTTTGACACCCCTAGTTTAAAC
>JBBIGA010000002.1:153563-173111 GCA_037576975.1 Alestes dentex | reverse complement strand
GTGGACTACTCGAGCACTGATGTACGTCGCTCTGGATAAGAGCGTCAGCTAAATGCCGTAAATGTAAATGTAAATGTTATGTCAGCTAACCAACTCTGGGATTGGGGGCAGGGGGGTTTCACTTTCCTGTTATTTAGTATTTGTAGAGTATGTCTTGTGGCCTGTTCACAAAAGGCAGTGATATCAGTGAGTGTAAAAGAACTAAAAAACAAAAAAGAAAAGAAAGTTGGCAGGTTTTGATGTGCCAGTGAGACGTGTAAGTGGTGGAACAGGCCAGAGAGCGGCTAATTGCCGCTGGAAACAGAAAGGCAGTGTGAGAGCATGAGGCAGAGCAGTGATTACGGGGCTTTGATTACAATGCAGATTGATCACTGATCAATAATGAAGCCCCGTGCCAGAATTCCACAGATAGCACACACACACACACACACACACACACACACACACACACACACACACACACACGCACACACTGGAGAGCTTGTGCCCATGCAGACCATACCTAAGGTGACTAATTCTTCACTCCAGATATAAAAAAAAAGTCATCACCTTCGTCAGACAATTTTCACCAATTAGTGAAACTGCATTGCATACACAAGCGAGGGCAGAGAGAGAGGAAAGAAACACACGACTAGTTAACTTCTCTCAGGGGCGTCGACTCGTGCCTTTGAAGTATTCATGCCCTAGTACACAGTGAAACCAAACAACATTCCTCCAGGACCACAACATTCCTTCAGGACCAGAACATTCCTCCAGGACCACAATGTTCCTCCAGGTACATAACATTGTCCCTGGACTGTGGTGCATGAGATATCTGCCAGAAGTGCAGACTGTCTCTATATTACATCAGTTGATCCAAGTCCATATCTGTACATCTGTGTCTATAAATCTGATCCCCCTCTGACATATTAGATGGGTGAACAGAGTAATAAACAAACAAACAAACAAACAAATAAAGAGATTAGAGATGGGTGAACTCTGGTGTCCTCAGGGTGAGTTAATACCTCTACAGTGGTATTAAAAACAGCATGGCATGCTAATCCAGCGAACTGAGCAGCAGCGTGCTGAGTATGAGAGCAGCAAATGGCGAGCACGTAGGAAAGCAGACACCAGTTTTAGCATGGGTGGAATGTATGCCTATTGCTTCCTTGAACTCTGAATCATTCAATACAGAAAAATAAAACAGGAAAAAGTCAAACAAACAAAAAAAAGTTCTCGCAGGAAATGAGTGAGCAGTGGATTTAAACGTGTCCCAGCATTCTCAGGGGTGGGACGAGGTGGGGGTCTCTGACATTTCTGCTTCAGAGCTGAGTAAATTGTTTGCAGTCTGCACTCCACAAGTGCATTTCTGCCACACAACCTTTTCCATCCGTAAGTCCAATGGAGAAGGAGATTGTAAAAGTGTAGGAGAATCACAGAACATCTTGTGCAGTATCACACTTATGGTGCAACACTAGATACTCTGGAAGGTTTACATCCTGTATACAATGTACTGTTACATCATTATATTGTTGTATTATCAGTTCAGCGTATTGTTTCTGTTGTAATTTGCACTCTGTGGTCCGTACAGAAACGTCTCATCACACTATGAATGTGTTCACAGCTCCTCATGACAATAAAGTAACCTTGAACTTTAAGCTTGAACTTTATTGTCATCAGCAGCTGTGAACACATGCATAGTGTGATGAGACAAACCACAGAGCAACATACAGCTCTGGAAAAAAATAAGAGCCCACTGCAATTTATTTTTAAATCAGCATCTGTATGAGTGTGAGTATGAATCATTCCATGCCAGTGTCTGTTGAATTCCTACACAAGCACCTCATTATGCTTTATGAGGTACTGATCACCTGAATCAAATCTTATTTAATGAGGAAAATTTGTTTTCTTTGAATTATCCAAGTTCTGTAAACACTGCATCATTTCTCTTTTGATGTATTGTCCTTTCCTTTAAAATCATGCTTTAAAGAACAACATATTTATTTGGAAATTAGGAGAAAATTCTGTTCAGTTCAATACTTGCACCTATAAAAGATAAAACCTGAGAAACTGTACATTTTTGCAGTAGTCTCTTATTTTTTTCCAGAGTTGTGCAACAACATGTAACACAGTGCAAGTTACAACAGAAACAATACATTAAACAGACAATGCGGCACTGAAACAATACAGTGTGGGCGAGATGTAAACCTTTCAGAGGGACTAGTGTTGCACCATAAGTATGATATTGTACAGGAGGCAGTTCCAGCACTGAACAAAGTGCAAGGAATGACAGAAACAATACAATAAATAGACAATATAGCAGTATAATGATGTAACTGTGAAGTGTGAAAGGTATGTAAACCTTTCAGAATGAATAATATTGCATCATACATATATTATTGCACAGGAGACAGTTAGGAGCATAGAACTGCAGTGAGTGTGAATTATATCTTATTAAACTGAGTAACAGAATATTAGTGTGCCTATAGTCGCAGTAAACGTAAACAGAAGGTAAAGTACAGGTGCAATTGAATGTCCAGAGTGTGTTATGAGAGGTATTTAAGATAAAAAGGGGTGGGGTGTAGTTCACTGGAATGTACTTGGTTAACCAGGTGCTAGACGTTTATGTAACCTTGAACATTGAGTTCAAGTAACCTTGAAGCTTGATGGCTCAGTGTGAGCACATGGAGTTATGTTAAGCTACCCAAGTATCACAGACACATGTGGATGACATGGGAGGGGTGTTGCTAAAAAAGGTCACAAAATAAAGAAAAATGGGGGTGCGGTTTTGAGTAAAGGTACAAAGGAGAAGGTGGAGCTTTTCTTCAGCAGAGGTGCTTCTTCTTCCAGGCTCCTGCCTTGTCAAGACAATAACCCAGAAAATGTAAGCCACCAACTTGAGTCACCAAAGGGCATGTAGCGCTGAGGTGTAGAACAAAACAAGAAAAACACACACACATTCAAACAGCACTCAGACGAATCTGACAGCCGGATCGTGTGTGATGAGTCTCCAGTGACAGCGACATTTGAAAGGGAGTCGGATGTAGTTTAGCTGTGTTGGCGTCAGCGTAACCCCAATTTGGTTGTTTTCCCCTGAAACGCGTTGCTTGTTTTTCTCCCTGCTTTCGGGACGATGGAGGAGCAGTAATTGCAGCTTTGCCTGGTCACTGTTTAGGGGTTGAAAACAAGACCAGTGCATTTCCTTTCCAAGGACCTCTACCTTGGAAAATCTCTACCTTTTTCTCACTTTTTTTCAACACTGGTCAAAATGTGCAGTTCTCTCAACAGTCAGTACAATTCAGAAAAGGAAGACCGGATTTAAATTGGCAAGATATGCATGTGACCGTGGTGAACAGCAAATACAGCTCCGGAAAAAAATAAGCGACCACTGCAAATGTATTGTTCTTTAAAGCATAATTTTAAAGGCAATGGCAATACATCAAAATAAAAGAAATGATGCTGTGTTTACAAAACTTGAATATTTCAAACAAAAACAAATCTCTTGTTCACTCTTAAACAAAATCAAAGTACCTACTTCTGGTAATTTTGGTCACATTGTGAGAGGAGAGTGTTGCTACAGAAGTGTTTTTTTTCCCCATTAAAGAAGATGTGATTCAGGTGCTCACCTAATCAGTACCTCATATAGCAGAATGAGGTGCTTGTGTAGGAATTTAACAGACACTGGCATATAGTCATACTCACAGAGATGCTGATTTAAAACTAAAGTGCAGTGGTCTCTTTTTTTTTCTGGAGCTGTATATGAAAACCTTAAATCTACAGCTAATCATGAAGAAAAAAGGTGCACTGGAATAGCCTCAAAAGGCTCAGTAAAATCAAATCAGGTCCTCAAGAAAAATTATAACGTGCCATGCCTAATTTAAATGTTTAAAAACTTCAAACAAATTTGACAAGGCAGAAATGAAATTAACTCATCATCAGTTCAGAAAAAGCCTTGCTGTGTATTTATTAAATTTTTCCAGCCCTCAGGTCCCCTCTGTTGGAGTTAAGTAAAATCGTTCCTTAGCAATGAGCACGCAGAGTCAGGTTAGCTGCTTTAAATCATGTTCCTATTGCTTTACTAACCTAGTAGTCCAGGTCCATCACCAGTGGTCCACTGAGCGAAGGATTGACAACTCAAGTCATTTTACATTTCAATACTAATTCATTCACACTAATGGCCATTCGTATGGGATAGGAATTGTGGTTAGCCTGCTGTTTCTGTGTATTTCCATCTCTCTCAGGTCTGTGGGATCAACTTTTTCACTATGATGTCCTTCACCAATTTTACTGCTACATATTGTGATTGTGATTGACCCATATCATCACTTTTCTGGAATTAAAAAGACTTCAAGTCTGTAAACATTGTTTCAAATGGTACATTTACTCAAATGGTACACTTGCATCCATGCAATTCATATACGCAAAATAATCTACAAAAGCATCCTGTTTTCCTATTTTAGTTTTTTTCCGTATTCTGGCTACAGCTGTTTAGCCCCACCCATTTATTTATCGATTCGCTTACACTGTTAAGGGTTGATAATGAGACTTTTGTTGGACTACTTGAAGTAAAGTGGCCCCTTATAGTCATGCGTGAACACACCACATAGAGTGAACAGTGTGAAATTCTTTCTCTGCATCTTTCTCAGTGGTGTTACTAGCTGTCCCGGGATTCTAATCCACAACCTTCTGATCACTGGGGCAACTCCCTAACCACTAGGCCACCAGCCGCCCCTCGATTATCAGAACACCCAGTAACTCATCTGGAGTTATGATTGGTCAGCCTGTCAGAAGCACTGTGATTGGTTAGAGACCAATATTGGAGCTTTTTGTGATATCAGTTTTGCAGAGACAGATATCATGATAATGATTAACGAACAATATATTGTGTAAAACTAGTTAGAACTAGAGTCAAATGTTTACCACGTTAATGTCTTTCATTAAAAAGATATTGAAAGGGGGGGTGTCAATAGGGGGGTGTGGAATTGGGGGTGAGGTGGGGTGGCAGTGTTTAGCCTTTAACTAACATTACCTGGCTATGAACTTATTTTTATAGAATAATGTCACATCCATAGTCAACAAATGGTCTTGATCATCACCATTCAATCTTGATCCTATGATCTATATCATATATATGAAGGATTATTTTTGTCTATACATCAACAATATAAAACATTACAAAGTAACAGTAAAGGTACCCAGTCCTGGACTGCTTTGTATAAAAGCATTTTTGGATATTCTATAAAATTCTGAGGTTTTAGGCTGAAACCATTATACAACATTCATGACCCAGTTCTCTGACTGGCCAAAAAGAGGGTCTGTCTAAAGTGTACTTATTTGATTGAGCATGCTAATGCATTTCTTTGGCTCTTAATTTTCAGAAGTGATTTTTGTCCCTCTCAGAGGGAGGTCACATGGATTAAAGGTACAAAAGCATATTTAATACACAAACAGCAAAACGGAGTATGGCAATATTATTGTAGAGACATATTTCATATTTCTACTCTGACAACAAAGAGACGTGATAATTGGCTTTTAATATTTCATATAATGATGTTTGATCGTGTTTGAGCAAAGAAAACACTAGGAACAACTAGAGAAGCTTCCAAGACTGGAGCTGTGGATCACCTCAGCAGAAAAGAAGTGACACAACATAAAATATTAAAGCTTTCTGCCCTTGTAGCAACTCAGGATTACTTGGGCTTCACCTTACAAGCGCTCCCATGGTTAGGTAACTTATTGAGCTAAAAAATATAAAATGAAAAATGTCCTATTTAGCATAATGCAACTAAGGGTCTGAAGCAGTTTTCAGGTGAGAGCTGCATTGTGTTGAGTTTCTTTCAACTTTGGCTGGATGTTTTCATCATATACTGTCAGAAAAAAACAAACTGTCACTGAGGTGGTTCCCTCAAGGAAACTACTTCAGTACTTTTAGTTAGGGAACTTCTACCACTTACTAACTCCATAGACTCTGTCCTGACTTGAGGCTTTCTGTTTTACCTTTCTATTTGAAACCTTAGGTATTGAAAAGGTACAAATATCCTGCCTCTGGAAACAGGAACAAATATTTACGTTACAGATTTGAGGATGGTTACAGGACCTTTGAGGATACATTTACATAGTTTATACCTTGTTGAACAAAAAAATATACCTGTACAGATCTTTTTTCTGAGAGTGTTGTGTTAGGAGTCTTGCCAAAGGGCTGTTGTAGTGTAGTGTGTCACCCAGGTGGGGAACTAAAACCCACTGTCCTGCTTGTAAGGCAACTAACAATCACAAATAAGGTGAACTTTACATTTACGGAATTTAGACTTCCATTCCCTAACTACCTTCCTGCCACCTACGTAGGAACGGTCACTTGTTTCAAGGGCTGTAGACTGACTGACGACCAGCACATTTAAAGGGAAAGGTGTTGGAATGATTTTCCCAGGTAGCGGCTTGAGAAATGTCTTAATTGAACGGGCCCATATGATTTAAAAAAACAGCTTTTTTTATTGTTTTGAAATAAAAGAGTGTGATCCATTCATTCCATCTATCTATTCATTCTCTGAGCTGCTTATCTTAACCAAGGTGGGTGTGCTGGAGCCAAGTCAACGCATTGGACAAGACACCAGTCCAGCACATGCATTAAACTGACAGCTCACTGTTAGCTGTTAGCATTAGTTCAGCAATCCGACACTTAGCTGTTTTTTTTTATTTTCGGGGTGGGGTTTATAGTGGAGCTTTAATGGGGGTCCTGAAGGGACCATGCATCAATGACCAACACTGACAAGCCTTGTGCATAGATTTGTGCATGTTGTAATATAGTAGCATATATTTCAGATAGGATAAGATAAGACAGAGCAAGAGAAGAAAGTACAGTGGAAAGAATAGTAACCCAACAACAGTTCAAAAACACACCTATAATTAAATTTTTTAAATGTATTTGTTTGTTTATTCATCCACCCACCCCTTCTCTCAGAACAGTAACCCATTTGCAGATCATTAACACGTCTATAATTGTATTTATTTATTCTCCCTCTTTATGTGCAATTTTCCTCACCTAAGGACTTAAATGTGTTTATTCATTTCCATAGTTATTTAAGTGTGTAGGTTAATTGTAGTGTTTGGGTTCATTTATACATTACTATTTGTTATTTATAATAAAATTGTTTATGGCTGTGTATGCCTCTGCAGAAATGGGATCTCACCGTACGAGTACACAGCAAAATCACCAGTGTTAAACTATACGGTGACAAAGATCTCCTCAGTCCTGTATCTCGGTACTTGCCCTAGATTATTCTAATGAAGGCCTGATTCTACTACACCTGGTCCATTTCCCGAGCTCCTGCAAGAGGCAGTGATTTCCCATCAGTATCAACAGGGAAGCGACACTTTTTGGGGGGGCTTTTCAGAAAACAAACAGGCGAGGCGATTCAGCATTTCCAGGATGTGACTTTTCTAAGAGGTTTAAGCAGAAGCATGACTAATACATCTCTAAGTATGGTGGAGAAGATGCACTGTACCGTCCAACATACACACACACACACACACACACACACACACACACACACAGTCACTGGTGGTCCAAGGCTGAAATGTACCGAAAACAGCCGGGAGAAGCTGCTGACCAAGGCTGCGGCACATTCTAATCCCTCTTCCTCCATGTGTTGTGCCAAAGTATCGGCAGAAGATGAAAGATTAATGCTTTTCCCGGCCTCACCTAGAGCATAAACCTTCCCCATAATTCAGAGCCCATTGCTTACACCCAATTGCGCTGGCACGTGGGGGGGAATACTAACTTTCCAATGCCCTCGCATCGCGTTTTACAGCCGTAGCCAGTCAGTTGTGGTGACAAGGTCATGGGATTCCGATTAGGGCCTGAAACATTACATCCACGCCCGCCTGTATTGACGGCTCATCGGGCTCCCTCAGCTGGGCTCATTTATTTATCAATGAAGTCGACACTCTCCAGTTAATCACCGACCCCTCCCTTGCTCGCTCTCTCTCTCTCCCTGGCACTCTCCTTAACTCTCCAGTGTTACAAAATCAGGATTAAATGCCAGCACTTTCGGAGATAAATGTCTCCCTAATGTACATAATCAAAATAACAAGTGAGCTCTTAATTGTGAATTCACAAACCGCACTTGACATCAACAATTAATCACCTCACCTTTGGGGACACGTCGCAGGCAAAAGAGCATGAAGATTCTGTCAGGGAGCCACAGCACTCAGCTTTCAGGCCCTGGGGGGGCAGAGGAGGGGGTCTTTAATGCTGTAAACAGCTTGCTCAAGGAAAAGGGGGGTGTCTTTAACAACATAAACAGCTTGCTAAAGTAAAAAAAGGTTGGTTTCCAGCAAGTATGTTTCAATCTCCCACTCTCTAATGCTATCATCTGAACACACAGCCGGCTCGTTAAACCACTATAATATCAATTGGAGCCCTCGGAGGCGCAGGCAAAAGAAAGACGACGCAAAGCCAGAGCGCACATGACCGCACACTGCCATATTTGGCCACATTAAGCACAAAAATTACCCTCTTTTAATTGTTTTATGCTTGTTTAGTCCCATGTATGTTTCCAAAGGCCCATATCCTACATTTTAATTGCATTTTATGCTTATTGCCCTCCGTTATAATGTCTTTGCGGGTTTAAGTGCCATAATTAATTTGCCATAATCAGCATGTCCTGGTTACTGTGCCTTTAAGACAGATATATGCAAATTAGCTATGTACCCACTGGCTTCCCTGCATCCTATGTCCCCACTGCCACCCAAACCTCATGGGTGAGGGGGGAAGAAATAAAGCAAAGACTAAGCCTAGTCCAGGGCTAAAACAGACTAAATGTTATTAACATTCAAATTGAATCTTCCTAAACCGATCCTAGGCGTATCAGTGCCGGGCAGAGTCGAGTTGAGTCGGGGCAGGTGGATGTGAATAGAGTGCTGATTTGAACCTGCATGTCTACGGGCTCCAATCAGCCTCCATAGAGCCGAGTAGAGAAAGGCCCATTACACTGCAGGGAGAGAGGCACAGTGAGTCATCACACACTCCTCTCTCACCAGGGCCTCTGGAAGCCCCCCTTTATGTTTTTTAGTACACTGCCTTTACTTAGAGGCATTCTCAGACCGCAACACTGCAGCTTGAGTTCACTCCAATACCGACTGCTCCTGGTACCTGTATCAAAATCCCCATCTGCTGAACGCTCTTCAGAACATCATTAACACTGGCTTCTGTAACTGGAAATAGCAGATTAGTAGATATAGTCTGATCATGTTTGTGAGGTTGACTTATTTAATCATTTGTCTTCAGGACTGGTGCTTCTGCCATACAACAAAAACTCCAACAGATCCAAAATGCCTTGAAATCAGTGGGTTTTCGGTTAAATTTGTCTAATATTTGTCTACAATTTCCTCATAATTAAGTGTTTGAGATGTAAACCCCATGCTTCTGATTGGGTTTGATGTGAAACTGTTCACAGCGGTGGTGAATGGAACAACTGCCATTCTTTACATTACACATGACTTCCAATACAATGTGTAAAATGTGATGAATAAACTGATAAAAATTCTCCGAAATGACTTAGAATAAAAGTGTTTTGTGTTAACAATCCATATAAATAATATTTTTGCTTCTGTGACATGAATTTTGAAGATACTTGTGCTAGTTTGTCGACAGCCAGGTACCATGGGTTAATTAGCTTTATGGACATAATATGTTCCAGCATGAGTGACTAAATGTTTAAAATGATTCTAGAAGATTATTCAAGGTATACTGGCTTCTTGCCAGTAAAATTTACAGTTGGACTGATTCGTTCGTTGTTTATGTGGGTCGGAGTTTGTGAAAGGCTCTGTTCTCAGTGGAGGTGATTGGAACCAGATGTCTCTAAAATCTCTAACAGAATGTTATTCCATCAAATGGTTTGGTTGCACCGCCTGACGCCTGAGATGTTGTTCTACCAGACTGCTGAGAAGCTTTTGTCCAAAAACTAAACCTTTCCATGGTGGAAGGATACATGTGAGGAAATATTTCAGTGTACAATGACAAAATGTGCAGTGGTGTAGAATTTGGGGGTTTATTTTTTCGGTTGTTCTAAGAATCATTAACTGTACCTCCCACCACACACGCACCCTGAATTGAATTGAACTTCCTTCTCTAAACACGCTGTATATATATACAGAGTAGATACAAAAACCTACACCTTAAGTACCACTTTATTATTTTTTTATCACTGTCTACCTCAATATTTTTGCACACTTTAATGGAACATTGTGATCCTGAAGGAACGTTGTGGTCCTGGAGTAACATTGTTTACTGAAATGACAATATGTCTATTTGATAACTTGCTGTCTTCTTACATTTAAATTTATGGCATTTATCAGACACTTTTATCCAAAGCGACTTCCATTCCCTAACTACAGGGGGCAGTCTCCCTGGAGCAACTGGGGGTTAAGGGTCTTGCTCAGGAACCCAGTGGTGGTGTGCTGAAGGCAGGATTTGAACCCATGACCTCTTGGTTCAGAGGCAAATATCCTACCCACTAGGCCACCACCACCCATACTATTGTTTATTATTCCTAATGAACAATAGTAAAGAAATGTTTGTGCCACTATGTTTTAAGTGTCTGAAATAACTGTTACTAGTGGCGATGTATTCACTGTTACAGATAAACTGAAGCTTAGAAAGCTGTAACCTAGCTGAAAGAGTGACTACATAACAAGTAGTTACATTATTACAGTGTAACTACAGAGTAATTACAGATATTGAACATAAAGCTGCACCAACATTTCTTTACTAATGTTTATTGATTAGATTATAAATACAACAATGAAGATGAAACCCTTTTCTACACAAGTGTTGCTGCACATAAAGTGTTAAATTAGACACTAAGCATAAAATGGGACTGAAATAATAAACAAGTTATGCAAAATAATTAACTTTTGTTGCACCACATTATTGCAAAAGCTAGGATCATGATAACTATTACTAAAATTATACCGCTCTAGCACCCACTACCGGGCGTATTAGCTGGAAAAGAGCTTTCTCTGAGCTTTTCACCACCTGTTTTTTTCTTTTTTCTTATTCTGGCTTTTTTTAATGTGGCGTTTTCTTTTAAAATCTGCTGAAATGTTTAAGTTCACCCCATCCGAGTGAACCTGGCTCCCGCCTGCCACGGGTCCTCACCTGCAGTTATTATTACAGGTGGGAGCAAGCCTGGATTTTCCTTTAACACCCGCACGGCTCTGTCTTCTCATTACCACACAAAAGAGGCCTAATAAAGGCCTGTCCTTGGCGCTGCGCTTCTGAGGAACCTGCCACGTGAAGGTGGAGGCAGCCGAGGCCGCAGAGGCAGATAAGCCACGGTGCATTTTAATCCCTCCGCTGCTGAGTGGGGCATCTGCTTAAATAAGGCACTTCTCACCTCTTCTCTTTGTGGCAGGGATTTCTGTTTCGTCTGGGCTTTCTCCTTTCCTGAACACCCCCCCATCCTCTACCCTCGATCCTCCTCCTCCAATCCCCATCCCAACACTTTAGATCCATCTATTGTGCGGGTCACATTGAGCCAGGCTTAAGCTCCAATCCTGGGGCCCCCCTTTTCCCGACCAAAGCAGCATATTCCGCACACATCACGAAAAGTCCTCTTATTCCGAGTTAGGCCGAGATTATAAAACTTTTTAGATGTTTTCCTTTTCCCTCGTCTGCTGTTAAAGCTCCTCTTGGTCAGTTATGGTTGAATCTCCAAAAGCAATTAACTGCCCCCCCCCACCCACCCACTCCTCACCCTCACCCGCCCTCCCTCTCTTTCTTAAGTAGATTTTCCTTTGAACATCAACATTGCCCAGTGCATGGTACTCGAAATCCAAGGTTTCCACAGCAACAAGCCGCTAGTAGCTGGATTTTTCCACATCTCGCCCAAAGCAGAGGCCAGCAATCCGGCCAGGCTCGTTAGGGAAGGCTGAGAAGATGAATGGTGAACATAAACAGACAAAAAACAACAGTTTATTCTTAGACTCCCAAATACAGATGTCTGTTTTGTAGTACAGGCTATTTGCCCAACGCACTGTGAGATGTGTCTGTTTACCAGGGCTATGGAACTCAAGTCTGGACTCAAAACATTTTTTTCCTGTGGTCTCAGACTTTTATCAGACTCACTGGAATTTGTTTTGGACTCACCTCTTTTCAGACTCACTGATATTTGAACTTAGACTTGACTAGAACTTGTTGGTACAAAGATTCAGATTTGTTTTGGACTCACTGGTATTTGAACTCAGACTTATCACCAGATATTCTAGTTGGTCTCGACTGAGCATCAAATATACACACCATCTCACACATACACCATACCCACTATAGACACCATCACACATACACAATAAGCAGCAAACACATAACAAAAAAGCCAGTAAATCTCAAAAAGGACTTTCTCTCAAAAAAAACCCCTGTCTCTCATTTGGGCTCTAAATTGCTTTGGCCTCAGTCTTGAAAAGTTGGTCTTGATGACAGCTCTGCTGTTTACCTTCAACTGTTGTCATTTACATTTCCGTAGAGACATCCTCACCTGTTTCTATGAGTATTTATTCAGATGTGTATGTTTTGTGCTGTTCTTTTAAAAAATGTCAATTTTTGTAAATAGAGCACAAAAACCATTTTTAGTTACTTTGTTTAATTTTATTCCATAAGAATCTACTAAGTGGTGTTCCAGCTTTAGCCTGGCGTCCACACTTGCAGGCAGCAGATGGATCATCTTTTCCTATGGTTTGTAGCTGTGACTTAGCAACATTCAATAAGTGACAGAGAAAAATGGCAAATTGAGTTTAGATCTTCTCAACTTTATGTAAATAATCAGTGGGGCAACTGGTGGCCTAGAGGTTCAATCCAATCAGAAATTGGCTATAAACATGGCTTGAATCTGATTGGGAAAATAATTTCATGGTTTTTTGCCTAAGAACTGCAACAAAAATCTGTTCTGCTCAAATCAGATATGCTTTTTCTAGACAAGGAGTAGTGTGGTATGTTTGCCTGGGTTTGAGATTGACTGATTGACCGAGGGCTGAGTATAGCTCAGTGGAGTTATCCACTACTCTGTTTCAACCATCAAAACAAAGGAAAAAACAAAATGGGAATTGCATACTCAAACCCTCTATTGCAGAGCACAAATGTGACCATGTAACGATGTCCAAATCACAGTAACATCTCTAGTCACTATGCTGTCTGCTGCAGGAACCAGCTGCCCATCAATATCAGATCTGTACCAACTGTAGCTTTAAAAAGCTGCTAAAACACACTATTCTCCTCTGCCTTCTTTAAATAACTGCAGTTCCTTTTGATCTTCTATTATTAATTTTCTACGCATTCTTTGGATACTTTTGATGGCATGTTGAATGATCTTTGTGTATGATAATGGGCTACATAAATAAACTTGACTTGACTTGGTACTGGACTGAATCAGTACCTCATATCCTTTCACAGTAGAGGGTTCAAAAGAAGGACATGCAGCAAAAGTTCCACGAATCCTGAAGAAAATATATCTCCTCTCTGCCGTTCCACCGGGCTGATCTGAGCACTAAAGTGTCTGCGCAGCGCAGGAGAGGGGTTATAGAGTTATATAAGGTCTGAAATGAGCTTTTTAAAGGCAGATTCAGGCTCAGTGTGCTTTGACCTTTCTGCCAGATGGCATTACACAGTGTGTGGGGCGTGGAGCCGAGCTGACGACAGAGTAGAAGAGCCCGCGGCCCTGACGATTGGCATCCTCATCTCTCTCCCAACAACCAGCCTGACACCAGGCCCCAAACCCCAACATAAACAGGTCTGCACACTGAGAAACACTTACGTAACGATTACGTCAGTCCATAGAGTCGGCAGGAGAATTTCAACTACATCTGCAAACATGTAACTGAGCCGGAGTCTGATTTTTTGTGTTGTTAAAGGATTTTTCAAAATTACCCCATAATTCAGCGTGTAAACAAAGTGGTTCAGAGAAAGTTTGGTGTAAACCGGTTCATTGTAGAGACTCATTTCTTTCCAGTGGAGATGAATGGAGCTAGACGCCTCCAACACAAATGCAGCCATTTCCCCCAGTGAAGCCACGTGAAGCTCCATATGGGCAAATCAGAACTGGACCACTTTTCTTTGAGGGCTATTTTGCCTCACGGCGCCTTGCATGTATCCCTCCACCATGAATGGGCTTAGTTTTAGGACCAAAAGCTTCTCAAAACTCTGGTAGAACAACAATAACGTGGAATAACTTTCTCTGAGGAGCTTTTAGAGTCAGACATTCATCTCCACTGTGAACAGTTCTGTCTGCATTGAGTGTTCCACATCAAACTCACTCTAAACTGCTTGGGTTCACAGTCAAACTCTGTCCCGCATAAACATCTACATCAGTCCAACTAAAGTTCACTGGCAAGAAGCCTATGTGGACTAAACATGCTGGAACAAAGCATGTTCATACCCATTACGCTGGTTAACCCATAATACATCATGGCTGTAAAAAACTAGTACCTTTAAAATTTGTGTTGTAGAAGGAAAAACATGTTAATATGAAGCACTTTTAATCAAAGTCACTTAGTCAGTTGTGTTCAAATGATGTAAAAATCAAGGTTGTCTTTTTTGCACAGTTACGATAAAGGTGATTTTTGATCTGTTTGCAGAAAGTATCATGGCACGCACTGTAGCCAGTCTAAAAGGTAATGAACAGCACAATAGTGGGACATAAATTGTCCAGTAAAACACTACAGGGTTTTGTAGAGTGAGATATTGGCCTCAAGTTCACCTCGAGTCTGTAGCGACCCATCTGAGACCTGAGGTGGCAAAGCTAAAAAGTGTCTGGTGCACTAATTGTTGCCATTGTGAATGCCATGAAACAGACTTAATGTTTGCATAGTGTTGTCTGGTTTCTGCTCACTTTTACTGTTCGGTTTCGTAGATCTGGCCTGTAGAGTCACAGAATCAGTCAGAGATAGCCTGACAGGCTTAATTCATTATTTCTTTTCTAAATTGACATATTGCACCTAAATACACCTTTCCTTTGGCACATACCATGTTTAGGCATATTGTGTCAAAACACACTTTTTCTTTGGCACATACCCTAACACAGTCGTGAAGGATCCATCTTCACCTAATATATAATATGAATAATATGATAAAATTGTGCTATATGAATAAACTTGACTACACACTTTGATCCCCGATGTCCAGTTTGTTTGATTAGTGTGACCAATCAGTACTCCTTGAGGAGGTGGACTCAGTTAAACTCTAGCTCTGTTCAGTTGCATTCTGGCTTGGTTCAGTCAGACTCAGGCTCAGTTCAACTGGACTGTTCAGTTAAACTTGGCGTCGGTTCACTTGGTTCAGTGGAACTCAGGCTCAGTATATGTTTGTATTATTTGTATAGTAAATTTTTTATATTATATTGTTGTGTTGTATAGATTTTATTCTATTGTTTTGCTGCTCTTACCTTTGTTCTGTCCACTTTCTGCCATATTGCAAATTTCCCACTTGTGGGACTAATAAAGGTTTATTTTAAACACATCTCTTATTATGGGGTGCACAGTTACATTTGCTAATCATTGTGCAGGCGCTAGTCTATAGCATGTTCATGACTGCTCGGTGTCCCTTCTTCATATTTTTTATTTTTTTTTTTACTTTCTTGTTTTATTTACAACCATAATTTTGTAGATTTGGTCTTTATATTTGGCTTTACATTTCATATTGTTCTTATATGTGTGTTTCTGTGTAATTTCAACTGGGATCAATAATATTTTCTGAATCTGATTCAGTACATTTGCAATGACAGCCCCAAATGTTTAGAAAGACAACTAGTAGAATTTATGACTCAGGGAAACAAAGCAGAGTCAAAAAACAACCCAGTTTGGATTTCAGAATCCTGCACTGGGGCGTAGTAGAAACACACGCCAGGTTGGACTGACCCAGGAGCTCTGAGTTCAGCAGGCGGAATCAGGTAATTTACTCTGGCACTTTGTCGCAGCACTGGGTTATTTTTACCTCTTTTGCTGGGTTACTCGTCAGATCATTCGTCATTTCAGAATTGATTTCCACTGTTATGTGGATGACACTGGAGAGGAAATTGTTCTCCACACCTACATCTCCAGCTGTTTGGACCACTGCAGCCATCTTCTTGATGGCGTTAGCTCTTCTTCCCTTGAAGAGCTTCAGATGGTCCAGAACTCTGTTGCTCGTCTTCTCACTTACACCCAACCACCAGAACCTTCACTCGCTTGTTATAAAGAACAGCATTCAGTCCAGAGCTCTTCTGCTCACGAACGAGGGTCTTAACAACCTCACTCCTTCTGATCTGTCAGATCTTCAGATCTACAGACCTTCTCATGCTCTCAGATCTTCATTAGTTGGACTCCACACTATCCCTCCATCCAAACTTCACAGCTTCAGACACCAAGCTTTCTCTCATCTCATTCCTCGTTTCTAGCACTCTCTGTCCAACATGTCCAGCAGTCTAACTCTCTCTCTATGTTCATACTGAAAACAGAACTATTTTCTCTCACTTAAGACATTCAGTCCTGAATTTACCCTCAGTCCCGAATTGATCCTCAGTCCTGGATTTGCCCTCAGTCCTGAATTGATCCTCAGTCCTATATTGTTCTCAGTCTTGAACTGATCCTCAGTCCTGAATTTAAACATATTCCTGAATTTATTCTCAGTCCTGAGTAATCCCTGAGTCCTGAATTCACCCTCAGTCATGAACTGATCCTCAGTCCTGAATAAAAATTTAACCCTGAATTGATTCTCAATCCTGAATTTACCTTCAGTCTTGAATTTTCTCTCAGTATCGAACTGATCTTCACCCTGCTAGTCTTCTGTAATACTGTCGTGTCCGTGTTTTGCTGTGACTTCTGATTCTGTCTTCTGGTGCTATATGTTCACTCTTTATTTAGAGTTACACAGAGCTCCACTGATCCCAGATGTGGTCGATCAGCCAAGACATGGCCAGAGTCCAAATTTTGCTCCTTTATTTTAGGAATGGAGCTGTGAGGTTAACTAACTCAGACTAGTCCACAATTACCCAAAACTTTCCTCCAGAAAACTTCTCTGGACCCTTAAATCACATCCAGTTCTTCATTAAGGTGGATCAGACATGCGGACATACCCTGAGTTCTGAGGGTAAACATCCGTTCTAGACTGTTTTACACCGATTATATTTATTGAAAGTTCTGAGGGTTAAAATCCTCCAGGATCAATAATGTTTTCTGATTCTGAACTGCACTGTATTTGAAGTTGTTTATCTCCCTTTATGACAGAGGTCTGCATCCCCTGACCACCTCATGCTGTCCGATGCAGCTTTTTATTGCCCTCTATAAACACCAAGTAAATCAGCCTAGTAATTACATAGACAGCGGGCCGTTCACCCCAATGCCTTTTTAGACCGACACATGCGATCTGGGCCAGGCTGGGGGCCTTTCGGTCATATCAACAGCAAGTGATGGGTTTGTTTGGAAAGGCCACTGAAAAACTGCCAATAGTTTTTACTTTAGAGATGCACAGGCTGTATTCAGGTCATCTAAAAATGTTTATTTATTTATTTATTAAAAGTAAATGAAGATAATTTAGGAGGAAAGCAATGATGAGACTTGCAGAAGGCAAGAGAATCAATTCAGTGGAGGCAGCTTTGAAGTAACAGGCTCCAGTTCTCAGCGATACTCAACAAATAGTGAACAAATTCACAATTAAAATAAATGAGATCAGAGGAAAAATTCCTATTTTTAAGTAATATTTTACGTTTTTCAATAACTTCAATAACTTCAATAACTGAATTCTTCTTTTCCTTCTTCTTATTATTATTATTATAATCACAATTATTATCATTAGTATTATTACTGAACATGCTATCCTCACTATTATCAGACATCAGATAAACAAAGATTACTGAATGTTGCCATCTAATGGTGTTATTATCAAACATCAAATAAACAAACATTACACACCGTTGCCTTCTAAAGGTGTTACTAACATTAATTAAGCAAACATTAGTCACTGCCACTCTGCAGAGATTGTTAACTAACATCAAATAAAAAAGATTACTCACTGTTGCCCTCTAAAGGTGTTATTAACCAACATCAAAAAATAATTTGTGCTGTTTTTACTTGACATCCTTAATGAATTCTGATTTCTGACTTATATGTGGAGAGCATTTTTCAACACAGAAACACTGACTGAGATAAAGCAGTGTAGTTTGGGCAGCTTTGGTGCTACGGTTTAACGTGGTCCTCCATCTCTCAGCTCACTGTCCTTTCCTGCTTCCGTCTGAAGGGCGCGGCTGAGCTCCTGTGACTGGGCAATCAATCAGTATCCTGCAACTGAGCGAGCGCTCGTGATGGAGACTCATCACACCCTCGACGTGACGCGCGCCTGACGCCACAGCCACCAGGCAGCATCCTCAGATCTGCCAGACTTATGGAGCTCATATCTCTGTCTGCTTAACGCTCCATCCACAGGCTTCACTTTTACACTCAGAAGTCCCAGTCATGACCGGTGACGACAAAGTCAGGCTGTAATTCTACAGGAGTTATTTCCAACTTGTAGTTTCACTGGAATGAGTAGAGAAACTGTGTGGAAAATGATGATTCTACATTCAAACTCCAGACCTTATCAGTGTGTGTAAGCAAAAGAGATGTTTTATTATGATCTGAATTTGACGGACAGTCCAGGACAGTTTTGAATAATGAACCGTCCTTCACCATTTTGCCATTTTTATGTCCTATCGAACCTCTTCTCACAGATTATACAATGTAATATACATATATAATGTAATATATATATTTTGTATATATGAATATGTATATGCATATTACATTGTATTCAGTGTGTATTCAGTGTATATCTTTGGCATACAGAATGAAAGAAATGGGAACAAATGTTTTACTGCGACTAAATTTTATTTAAAGATACTAAAGATACAAGAAGCCTAGGTAAAGGCATTCCAACCACTCAGTATTCAGCACCACCAGTATACTGATCACTGCCTGATCATCTGGAATCTTCTGCACCGCAGCTCTGACAGATATACACAAAATTCTGGCCCCAACAGTGATAAAATTTAGAAGTACATTAAGACAAGACTAAACATTAACAAAATAATAAACAAAACAACATAAGAGATATGTTTAAAAAATCTTTCTGCATACATGGATCTCTCTCTCCTCTGTGTTTCTTACCCCTCCTTCTCTCTGTCTTCTCTCATCCCTCCATCACCCTTTCTATCCTCTCTCTCCCTCTCTCTCTGTTTTTTTCTCTGTCTCTCACTGTCTCTCTGTCCATCTCTCTCTCTGTCTCTATCTCTCTCTCTCTTTCTGTCTCTGAACCAGAGCCTAGTTTGTCTTTATCTCTGTCTCTGTCTCACCCTCTCTGCCTCTTTCTCTCCCTCTATGTCTCTTTCTCTCCCTCTGTGTTTCTTTCTCTCCCTCTGTGTCTCTCTAGATCGCCAGACTGGAGAAAAAAAGTTCTATTTACAGCTGCAAATAGATGAGCTGGACTGAAGAGATGTGTTCTGTCCATCTCTCCTCCACCTCATTCAGCCCCAAGTGGTCAAGATATAGATATATATCTATATATATATATAT
>JBBIGA010000002.1:110337-129991 GCA_037576975.1 Alestes dentex | reverse complement strand
CCTCCCTCCTGACGGTGTGTTGAGAAGTCTAATAGCTAATGGAGAAAAAGCTCTCACACAGTCTGGCCAGTTGGGCTGTATCTGTAATGGTTTGGTGTGTTATGTCTGCAGCAGCCTGGCAGTGGCTTGGCTTGTTATGGACTGCAGTGCCTCCTTCATCAGCCCGGCTGTAATAACAGTGTGAAACCTTGAGAGAATCACAGGCACAGCACAAACCGACCAACACACACTCCCTGAGCAGATTAACCTTTCGCCAGGACCCACACGAGCATGCTGGAGATCCAGTGAGCATCACCCAGCCAGAGCTCTGCAAAGGGAGCTGGTTGTTTACAGTAATCTCATCTGGAGGATACTGATCAGTGGGTGCAAAGCAGTAGTGCTTGTTTGGAAGTTTCCCCGGTTTGTGTTGCTGCTCGAGGTGTCAGACGTCATGCTGAGCTTTGTTTGGTGTTCCTGTGTCACGTAGAACCAAAGTGGTTGTGATTTAAAAAAAACATGTAATGATATCATCACACGTAAATGCCCGTAAAGAACAAAAATGCCTCAGTTTCTGTTGTTTTTGGTCCTAGAAACAATCAGAAAAAACACAAGATCTCTGAACCTGGGAGAACTTTCAGGCCAGGCTACATCCACAAGGGCCGAAGGGGGTCCGGAGAGCGGCCGAGGGGCAGCACCGAGAGAAAGAGCAGCTAACGGTGAGCGTGTAGTTTCTGAGTTTTTTTTTACATTGTTTATATTTACTGAAATCAGATTTTACACTCTAAGGGAGTTCTAAGGGTGAAAACCTATGTTTCCAGATACTGTAAGCCAGTGGAGGGAGTGCAGAAGAATAGTAATGTGGCTGAAGATGTGCTCCTGCATTCTGAATGAACTACAAGGGCCTAATAGCACATACAGGAACATTTGATGACCTTGCACGTTTGTACATTGTGCATATGTTGTTACTTGTATATAGATTATTAAGTAGCTGTCTTCCTGAAAGAAGAGTAGTACTAGGTGTGCGTGTGTGTGTGTGTGTGTGTGTGGTTTGTTAGGCTTTACTGATCAGCGTTCAGTCCCAGAAGACCATGAGCACGGCTTCTGCTCTGAGAGGGAGCAAAGAGGCAAATTACTCTGTCATGCAGGTCATTTCATACCACTCTGACCTTTACTTCAACACGCCACTGGAGCATATGCTGTGTTTTCCGAGTACATTTATATTGCACTCGACAAAACAACAGTAATTTTCTAAAACAGAAAGCACTGCTCAGAGGCAGAGAAGCAGCAACAACACGGCCAAAACACACTCTGCAAATGAGGACCTTCATTCAGCGAGCCATTCGCTCGCAAATAGCTCAAACATCGCCGCACCAACAATCAGCTCTATCAGTGCTCCTGGCTCTCAGACCCTCAGAAGAGCTGCTGTCCTTTTTCAGTTCAGTTATTTTTACTATGTGAGAAAATTATCAGAATTTAATTACATAATTAAATTGATACAAAATTACATTTATGTTCAATATAATTTCTGTATCATCAAGTCTATTTTCTGTTTGTTTCTGTCAAAAAATTGGCAAACATGTCAAAAGACACGTCAAAGACATCCCACTAGGATCTTTTCAGCAGTTTCATTTTTCAACACATGCATTGTATTGTTTGAGAAAATGAAGATAATTGAATTATATAGTTAAACAAATTGATACATAGTAAATTACATTTACATTTGTAACGCCCCTGGTCAGCAACCACTAGAGGCCGTCCTGGCCTGTTGTGATTTTTATTGTGACATTTTGTGTGTGTGTGTACTCCGATCAGGTGAGTATTCACAGCCGGCCGGTGTTTAAGTTAAAGTGATTGTCTTTATTGGTTCCTGTGTGTTGTGTTTCTGGTTTCCCCTGTGTTATATCCCTGTGTCGCTCCACCGTCATTTACCCGTCATTCTGCCTACAGTTCTACCTGGTGTGTTATTTGTCTGGCTTCAGTGTTTTGGTTTTCTTGGTGCCCTTTTGGCCCTCGTGTAGCATTTGTGTTTAAATAAAAATCAGAGAGTCGTGGAAATCCACATCTGCACCCCCCTCTCTCCCTGGAGCCGTGCATGAGTGACAACATTCAGTTTGTTTCATCAGGTTTGAGTCTGTCTGTTTGTTTCTGTCAAAAAATCATTCATTAACTGGAATTATATGATAAAATTACTGGAATTTAATTATATATTTAAACTATCTGATAGATAATTGATTACACTTGCATGTAGTGTATGCTCCATGTCATCAGGTTTGAATCTGTTTTCTGTTTGTTTCTGCCAAAAAAAATTGACAACAATTGTCAAACGTACCCACACGAGTATCGTTTAATTTTGCAATACATTCATTTTTATTATATGAGAAAATCATCAGAATTTAATTTAAATTGATACATAGTTAATTACATTCACAATCGGTTTATGTTCTGTATCATCAGGTTCAACTCTGTTTCTGCTAAAAAGAAATTGGCAGAAATGTCAAACGTACCCACGCTAGTATTTTTTCATCAAATTCTAATCCTAATAAAATATTTTGCACCAATTGATGCAAGCTGTGTGATGTTCACAGGTAAAGGCATCGATGTCAATCTATCAGAACATCACCACATTATTTTAATTCTTCTTCAGCTCTTCCTGTCAAAAGTTTGGGGATGTACAGCTTTGAAAATGTTGAAATACAAGAAGAATTTTTATTTTGTCAGTTTTAATAATTTAAAGTCTAAGATACATTTACATGAAAAAAATCAGAATCAATCAGAAAACTGTTTCCAGCAAGTATTTAAATAGTATTTATGAAAATGTATTTATGAAAACAGGACAACAGGAAAGAAAACAAACTACCTGTTCATAAAATAACATAACCTCAAAACTGCACACCTTTTCAACAGTCTTTCCCCCAGACATTACTCTGAGACTGGGCAGAAGCTTCATCCATTTTTTTTTACCCCAATTTTTTTGGTTATTCTGTTAGACAGGGATTTCTGTTTATTTTTTTGTTTATGAACATCTCTGACACAGCTTTGAGTTGTGAAATGTTTGTCTGAACCTGTCGAGACACAACTATTAATAATTTTCTTCCTCAAAAAATAAGTGAACCTCCGGCTGGGTTCAAACTTTGTGATGGTGCATCTCCCCATTCTGGATTGTGGCCTGCAGTTTGCTGATTTAGTTGGTCTCTTTATTTTATCCTTCCTGCTTTTGTTACCTTAAATAGTTTGTGATTTGGGAAAAAAATGAATTTTTGCTAGACTACAGTCAGGTCAGAAAGAATTTTGTAGGACTAGAGTCAGTTATAACAGAACTTTGTGAACTACGCTTGGTTCAGACTGAATTTTAGTGCACTGCAGGTGGATTCAGAAATACTGTTACAGGACAACAGTTGGTCCAGATGGTTCTCCAGTCAGTTTAGTGGGGCTGCAGTCAGTTTCATTTGGTTCAGACAAACTTTGGTTGGACTACAGTGTGTTAAAACAGAATTTTATGTGAGTACTGCTGACAGAATATTATGGAACTACATTTGATTCACACTGAATCTTATGGGACTGCAGCTGATTCAGACAGAATCTTATGGGACTACAGCTGATTCAGACAGAATCTTATGGGACTACAGTTGATTCAGACAGAATTTTATTGGACTACACTTGGTTCAGACATAAACAGTTTTGTCATAAACTGAGTCGCAATCAAATGTTGTCCAGAAGGAAAGTTCCCAAACTTTTAATGGGCAGTGTAGATGTCCAAGCCCAGAGACGAATGGATGGATTTCAAGTTGAAGAATTTAAAGAGTCACTTGATCTGAGGCAGAGGACATTTCACTCTCTCTCACACACACACAGAAATTCATCTCCCCCTGTCTTGATTAATGGGACACCAGAGAGCCCAACCATTCCCCACCAAACAGACACACACACACACACACACACACAGACACACTCACATGGTGGAGCTAATTTACACCGGGTAATTAATTAGATTACCGCCTGCATTATAATTGGCAGAGTAGGAGGGGCCGGCGATCCCCCCCAGTGAGCTGCGATACTCGGGCAGATGTGCGTAAAGAAAAACTAATAAGATGCTGTTGATGCAGGAAAGTTTTTTTTTAATGCAAAGAGCAACAGAGTGGATTTCACTCCTCGCCGGTATGCTCGCTGTGCTTTGCATTTCAAATCTAATCAAAGCTCTGCCTGTTCCTCTGACTGACAGCACACACAGGTAGATTACCAGACGCTAATATGGATGCACACGGCTGATGCGGGGAGGCTACGGCGACTAATCCTGTAGCTTCCGCTGCTTTAATATCAGCCGGGGACACTTCAGAGGAGTCTAACTGATCCGAACCGGCGCATCACTTAGCATATCGCAAAGAGACTTGCAGTGCGAACCAGACTTGCGGTATTTTTCTGTCTTCGCCCATAAAAGACACATTTAGGGTGCGCAGAACAGTCTTTCCTTTTTTAAGAAGACCAGAACTGTCATTTTCTGGAGATGTTACATTTATTTTCTTTACTTTAGTGCCTGCACACTCATGTTGTTCCTCCAAGCTAAAAGCGAGGCGGCAAGAAAAGCGGAAGGTAATTTCCTCGGGCCACTAATATCTACACTTGCAAATAACCCTGGAGGTGCACTTATCCTTGAAAAAAAAGGAGAGAAAAGAAAAACCTTCATGCAATTTTATCATCAAACACGCACCTGTGAAAGCCTGGCATGGCCAGAGACTAAAAGGAAGGAAATTTATATTTTTATAAATATATACATGTATAGATGCCTTTTCATGTCCACAACAGACACAAACAAACAAATTCATATCAGAGCCAAAGCGAGGGAAATTGGGGTCTTGAGAAATGCGTGAAGTCTAGTCTTGATGCACAATGGAAGCATTTGGGGCTTTATCCTGGTGTGAGCGGGAGAGAAGAAGAAGTAATTAATCTGATAAAGGGCAGAAGTTGTCCTCCTCACCCACAGTTTGTCTGTCCTGCCTCCTTTTGTCTGCTTCTTCAAACAAACCAAAAACTTCCAGTCCCTCTACAGCAACACCCAACCCTCCCTTTCTCAGTTCAAACGCAGAAAGTGTGAACAGTAGAGCAGCATGGCTGAAGTCTTTGTCCATACAAAATATCGAGGGGTCACCTTGTCATCTTAAGCCTGGACAGTACGCAGTAAGGGGGTAGGAGGATGAAAAAAAAATTACCTGACACAACTGCACCCAAGCAAATCTATTCGAGGAGGGAGGAACAAAATGCGAACAGTAAGCAGAAATGTCTGGCTGCATTAAAAAAATTGCTTCTCGCACAGAAAAAAACATCACGCTTGGAGTGAAAGTGTGAAGCTCATGAACATTAGCGTCTTACGGAAGCAGAAACTGAAGATATTATTAGTGCATCTCGACTTCGCTCGTGTCGGACAACATCATAAATCACTCCGGTGGGGCTGCCCAGAACATCCGGGCGGAGCTCTGATCACACTGACAGGACGTCGGACATAAAAGAAAAAAACACTTTGTGTCAACAATCGTACAAATTACCGTCTCGTACTGGGATCTTCACACAGACAAAACGATCCGAGTCATGTGTCAGAGCCTTGCGATGTCAGCTGACCTGTCCCTGCCCTCTTTACACTGGCTTTTCTGTTGGAGGGAAGCTAGACACAACACTGATAAAACCATCAATCAGATGAGAAACTGTGGTCTCAGTATAGAGTGCAATGACTATATATGACTGTGGGAGTCAAGATGCTTTTTTCCATGGTCTCAGACTTCTCTTGGACTCTCTGGTAGTTGGACTCTGATTCGTCTTGGGCTTGTTGGTATTTGGACTATTCTTGTTGTCTATCGTTTTTGCCACATATGACTGTAAATGACAGAGCTGAAGTCAAGACCACCTTTGTCGCATCGTAGACAAGCCCAAGTCTAGGACTAGTCAAGTCCAAGTCAAGACCAAGTCCAAAGAGGTTTGAGTCCCAGTAAAGACAGAATCGAAAGAGGTTCGAGTCCAAATCAAGGTTTGGGTTCGAGTCCAGGGAGGTTTGGGTTCAAGTCAAAAAAGAGTCTAAAGAGGTTCTGGACTCCTTACCTGCTCATAGTAAGCCCCTTACAGCCATCTCCTTCTAACTCAACCTCTAATATTAGATTCAACATTTTCCTCTGGGTAACCTGAATATTTCAGCCTAACAGTACACAACCTTTACATCTTATCATTTACTATTAATACATGTCCCACAGTCACTCCTCATATAAACTCAACACTGTTTGCTTCTTGCGTTTTTGCTGTTTTTATGACCTTTGTTGACACAAGAAGGATGGGTCTCCTCTTTCAGTTCCTCACAGCCTATTTAACATAATCAACATTCCATATAAACACTCAGAAGACATATATTTGTGTTGAAGATGTCTGATTCCATTCACCACCACAATAGAGAAATCAGAACTCGAACGGTCCTGACTTACTTTAAAAGTCCATCTGAGTGTTCAGGAACTTAAGTGGCCATCTATGACACTGGGGTATAAATGAGGCCTTTAGGGGAAAAGTGAACCAAGACCAGTTTCTATTGTTTTGAGAAATCAGGCAGTGAAAATCTAAGTTGCATGGCAAATCAAAATACAGTGGTATTATTTAACAAATGTGTTTGATAGAAAACTAACAATAAGTAGGAATAATCTAAATGAAAATATGTACAATTTCTTATCGTATTGAAATGATTTTGCAAAAAATGCTTGGACTTGGTCCACAGTTCTGCTTAAAACATAAGTCGTTGATAATCTTGAACACAAAATGAGCATGTTTTATTAGTGCACACACTACTGTGTAAGACTGTAACCGTCAGGAGAAAAATGTAGATGGGAAGAAAAAAATGTTTAGAAATGTGTAGAACATGCATTTGAGGTCTTCGAAACAATAATTAAACCCCAGCTCCGAGCCAAAAAACTGCAGGGTGCACCAGAAGCCTTTGCTTTCATCAAACATCAATTTTTACCTGGATATGACTTGATCGTGCAGGAACTTTGACTGAAACCAGGATCCATCATCAGAGAGAACGAAGTCATATCTTTTTCAGAACAAACACTCAAGTTTGGTTTGGTGTAAAATGAAGGATTATAAGTAATAGAGCTTACCCCAATCAAAATATGGTTGAGGATCTATGGGGTTTTCCCCTTTTTACAATCACGAAGCACATGTACAAAACAGTTCCTCAAGGAAGCATCAGTTGAAAGATTAAAATAATAATCTAAAATAATTCTTCTCTTTCTGGCACCCTCAGACAATGACCAATTAGACAGGTGATAATTATAGCTATTTAATTAAACTGATTAAAACTAATCATGTTGCAAGTAGTGTATCTAAATGACATTTTTTCAGGAAGTAAAAGAGAAGACAAGCAATTTAAAGGTGTAGCTGCCAGGTGGTGAGGTTAAAAACTGAATTTAATACTCTTTACTCCTTTATCAGGTAAACGGTGCAACAGTACCTGCATGAGTCTTCAAAAGTGACTGTAATCAGAAACGTCTGACCTCAGAGCTGTGGAGTGAGATGGTTTGATGAATTTAGTCTCTCAAGTGTTCAACCCGGAAAAGAGCCTGGTTTCCGCAAAGCTGGATGTGATTTCCCAGCAGAAACTGTTCAAAACGTGTAGCCGCATTCCCACGAGGGTCAGAACTGCACCGAAGACAAAACACAAACAAACAGATAACAGAACTGATATAGATATACATGGCCTGTTTTCAGTTTTTTATCTACCAACATATAATTTATATAGAAGAAGCTCAGGTGCGCTCATGTCCCCCCCACTCCTCAAAATCACTCATTTGCCATTTTTTTGTTTTTCGGATAATGGCCGAGACTCTGCACACGGGCAAACAACCTCCCCCCCCCCCCTTTTCCCCCGGACAACGACTGAGATTTTGCATGTGTGCACCAGTCCCCCGGACCCAGAAGGACCTACACTTTGCATGTGTATGTATATGTAATGTAAATGTAAGTTTCTTCTTTCTGCCGGCAAAAACACAAGTGAACATTAGAATAAATGCAAACAAATGAGAAAGCAGTAAAATGTATCAAGATTTTTTTCTAAAAAGTAGTTGATATTTTATGAGCTGGTTAGAACAATTTCTGCTGTATGCCTTCAGTCATTGTGTGGATTCAAATTCCATAAACACACATAATCTAATCAAATGAAGTAAAGCAATACCAGGTATTTGATGGAGCTACATGTAATACTGGACTTCTGGAAATGGTTAAACAAACACTTTGACAAACATAACACCACAGTTTACTGTATTCATATTATTTATATTTATTTATATTTATTACTTAACACTACTGCCCAGTAGTAAACAGCCTTTAAGTATAAAAGACTTTTGAACAGTATTGTGTGTGTCTATATAAATAATTAAAAAAAATAGACACACACACACACAAAGACTTTTTCTCTGCTCAAACATTTAGACGTATCCACATTAGGCAGAACAATGTCCCCATGTCCTCATGAGGCGAGGAAGTGTGCACCATGTGTTCGACGGCAATGACTCGCATCATTCTCGCGCCTCAAACTCATTAGAGTCATTTCCAGAGAGCCTCGGGTCGCGCATTAGTCACAGTGGTTAGCAGCTCTGGGTCCTTTTGCTTCGTCCCTTTATAAAAATGAGTGTTTTTCTGTACAGTAAATAGCATCCGCCATGCAATACATCTCCACTATCGATCCCTGGACATTGGGACTGGCGTCTATTTAAACAATAATTGATTTCTTTTCCTTGCAGGGTGTCACCTGAGAATGGATTGAAGCACCTTGGAGGCAGCTGGGCTAATAATCAGTGTTGGGGGGCTTTGGCGAGGTGGAGGCTTGTGTGAATGTTTTAATGAGTAAAAATGGGGGGGGATCAAATTTTCCATGGCTCAAACCAACCATGTAGAAGTTGCTGAGAGCAGCTGGCAGGAGAGCTCAATTCAGAGGTTCAATTTATTCAACACCACAAAAAAAACATGAACACATTTACAGGACTGTTTGGGCCTTCGGAAGCCACGTGGTTCCGTAAGCTCTGATTGGTGTGGAAGTTTTTGGTCAAATTGAATCATTTGCAGATTAACAGGTACAGCAAAACGTGTCACGTTGAATTGATATCCCCAGAGGGAGCCGTGTGCACGCTGGGAGGAAAAAACAACGGAAAATTAATTTGCGAGACTACAGATGTAAATATCGGTTTCATTTCAGATTAGGGGCCTTTCACCTTTAATTATCTCCAGTAGTTTGGGATTAATAAGGAAAATCAAACCCGGAAATGGAGCAGCAGAGACACAGATGCTGCTCCCTTTCACCTTTAATTATCTCCAGTAGTTTGGGATTAATAAGGAAAATCAAACCCGGAAATGGAGCAGCAGAGACACAGATGCTGAAAATCAAAGATTTCCGCTGCACCGTGGCTGTGGAAGAGCACACTGCTGAGGGTTACATGCTTCCAGTCGATTGATAGAAGTGTGACGTTGCCATGTGAACACGAGGTGGACGCTGCGATGAATCTCGATGGTTGCATTAAGCTTTAAGCTGTTTGACCCAGACAGGGTGGCATCCCAATGGTTCAAGGACCACAAGCTCAAAGACAACGTGTCACCAAGGCAGCCTTGAGTTTCTGGCAGGATATAAACCCTTCTCGCATTATATTCAGTACACAGTACTGAATGGTGTTTAACCCTTAGAACCCTTAGTGTATCAGTAAACTCTAATTTCAGTAAATATTTTTTTCTACTTTTAGCATGCCCAAGTGTATACAATCAGACCAAGGCACTAATTTTACCTCAACATTCTTTTCTCAGGTGCTATAGCAGTTAAACATTAAACATGTCACCTCCAGTCCATATCATCCCGAGTCACAAGAGGCACTTGACAGATTCCACCCGTCGCTTAAATCAGTGCTTAAAGCATATTGTTTTGATACACACTGAGATTGGGATGGAGTTCCTTTAGTCCTGTTCGCCGTACCCGAAGTTGTCTCTGGGGTTTAGTCCCACTGAACTGGCCTTTGGACATACGCTTTGGGGACCATTAAAGGTTTTAAAAGAGAAGCTGTTGGCAGAAAGCTCCCCTACCCCTAAGACAAACATTTTGAATTTCATAAGGAACGCTTGTACAAAGCTTGGGAGTGTGCTAGAAAGGCTTTGACCTCTTCACAAATCACAATGACGAAGCGGTTTGACCTCAAGTCTGTGATGCGCACATTCCAACCAGGAGGCCTGGTGTGACAGCTGCCAACCCAGTTGCTGCCATTGCTCTTCTTCCTTCTCCCTGTCCTGAAGAGGAATTTGTGATAGATCCCAGTCAGCAGACGGCTCATCTAAATAACTCGGAAATGCTTACAAACTTACAGACTCTGTTGACTCATTTATCAGATAACCAACAGAGAGATATTCACCAGATAATTCTTGTATACCCTGAGCTGTTCACTGATGGTCCCACACAGACTTCCGTGTTACAGCAAATCGACATAGTGAATGCCAAGCCCGTAAAACAACACGCATATAGGGTGAACCCCGGAAAACAAAAGATCTTGTCGAGTGAAGTTCAATATTTTTTGTAACATGGTTTTGCGACCCCAAGTTTTAGTCCTTGTAGTTCTCCCTGTATTTTAGTCCCTAAACCGGATGGTACTTTTCGTTTTTGTACTGATTTTCACAGGGTTAATTCAGTCACTGTTCCTGATTCGTATCCAATGAATGACTGTGTAGATCGGGTAGGGACAGCCAAATATATTAGCAAACTGGATTTGTTGAAATGTTACTGGCAGATTCCATTAACAACTAGAGCTTCGGACATTTCAGCTTTTGTAACGCCTGACTTCTTTGCTCAATATACTGTAATGGCTTTTGGAATGTGAAATGCGCCTGCTACCTTTCAGCGTTTGATTAATATTGTTTTAGCAGGAGTTCCAAATTGTGAGGCCTATCTTGACGATCTGATTCTATACTCAGCATCATGGGACGAACATGTAAAGGTTCTTGATACTGTTTTAATAGTTTAGCTCAAGCTAATTTGAAGTGCGAGTTCGGAAAGGCTACTGTGACTTACCTCAGAAAAGAAGTCGGTCAAGGGCAAGTACGGCCCATCCAGCTAAAGTGCAGGCCATTGTAGATTTTCCTGCCCCATGCATTCGACAAGAGCTTTGTCGGTTTTTAGGTTTAGCTGGGTTTTTGACGGGTTTTTTTTGAGTGCTGTGTCACCACTTACAGCGCTCCTGAATCCCTCTCAACCGTTTCAGTGGTCTGCCGCCTATGAATACGCGTTTGATTGTATTAAGAGCTTGTTGTCTGATTTCACTAAGCCATTTAAACCGGGAGTGGACGCCAGTTCTGTCGGAGCAGGTGCCGTCCTGTTACAGGATGACAATGCTGGTATCAAGCATCCTGTTTGCTACTTTTCAAAGAAATTCAATAAACACCGGTTGCATTATTCCACTATTGAGAAAGAGACCCTTGCGTTGTTGTGGTCGTTACAATATTTCGAGGTTTATGTTGGTTTTACGTCTCACCCAGTTTATGTGTACACTGATCATAACCATTTGGTGTTTCTTTCTCGTATGTATAACCATAACCAACACTTGATGAGATGGGCCCTGAAAATATATTTGCCGGCGCCCTGTCTCGAGTGGAATTTCTTTTTTTTTTTTTTTTTTTGGGGGGGGTTACATGCCGTGGCACGTAGTATTTTGTTTTTCCCCCTCTCTCTCTGTTACACTCTGCATAGGTGGATCTGCGGACGTTGATTAGTGGATGGCTACATTGTTCTACATTGTTCAGACCCACCTTTACAGACTTCCGTTCGCTTGCTGTAATTCTGTGTGTTGTTCGTTGTGAATTACCTGTTGGAAAACACACTTTGTTCTGTACATTATCACTTATATCGCTCAGTTTATTCCAGGTTGGGACAGTTTAGAACTATTCCGGTTTTACTACATACATTACACGCCTCATCTCGTAGGACTGCTGCATGTTAGACACACTAGAATAGAGGCAGACATCACCTATGTAAGTTCTGTTTGTAGATAGTGGGGATAGGGAGGCAGGATTAGGGATCTTTTTGTTTAGTTCTTTTCTTTGGTGTTGTCTAGAGAGTCCCACCTGGAACTTGTGTTGTGTGTATATATATATCTGTACAATTTTGTATATATCTATTTTATATTCTTTTTTTGTATATAGATCAAAAGCACTGTACATAGTAACCTCCTTTGTCGTTGGTGTCTTTCACGGCTGGTTCCTCTGTGTTCTCCACCCCACCGGCAGGAGAGCTCAATTCAGAGGTGAAATTTATTCAACACCACAAAAAAAAACATGAACACATTCACAGGACTGTTTGGGCCTTCGGAAGCCATGTGGTTCCGTAAACTCTGATTGGTGTGGAAGTTTTTGGCCTAATTGAATAATTTTGCAGATTAACAGGTACAGCGAAATGTGTCACGTTGAATTAACATCCCCAGAGGGAGCCGTGTGCGCGCTGGTAAAAAAACAACGGAAAATTAATCTGTGGGACTACAGATGTAAATAGCGGCTTCGCTTCAGATTAGGGGCCTGTCATTTTTAATTATCTCCAGGAGTTTGAGATTAATAAGGAAAATCAAACCCGGAAATGGAGCGTCAGAGACACAGATGCCGAAGATCAAAGATTTCCGCTGCACCATGGCTGTGGAAGACCACACTGCTGAGGATCACATGCTTCCAGTCGATTGATAGAAGTGTGACGTTGCCATGTGAACACGAGGCGGATGCTGCGATGAATCTCGATGGTTGCATTAAGCTTTAAGCTGTTTGACCCAGACAGGGTGGCATCCCAATGGTTTAAAGACCACAAGCTCACAGACAACATGTCACCAAGGCAGCCTTGAGTTCCTGGCAGGATATAAACCCTTCTCACATTATCATATTCAGTACACAGTACTGAATGGTGTTTAACCCTTAATGTATCAGTAAACTCTGATTTCAGTAAATATAACTGGTGTTAAACAGTCTAAAACTCCAAATCCAACTTTATTTATATAGCACTTTAAAAACAAAGCAGATCAGACAGATACTGTGGGGCTAGGCCATGAAGACATTTAAAAAACAAAAAGAAGAATTTTTAAATAAACTCTAAAGCAAACCAGAAGCCAGTGAAGTGATGCCAGAACTGGAGTAATGTGCTCACATTTTTTCGTATCAGTTAGAACTCGAGCAGAGGCATTCTGCACCAACTGTAAACGAGCAAGTGATGCTTGACTTAACACAGAATAAAGTGCACTGCGATTGTCCAAACGAGTTGTAATAAAAGCATGGATTAAAATTTTGAAGTGATGCAAAGAAGTAAATGGTTTAGCTTTTGTAAGTTGTCTCATTTGAAAAAAGCTAGACTTAACCACTGAGCTAACCTGTGTATCAAATTTGAGATTATCAAGTCTTACACCAAGGTTTGTTGCAACGGGTGTCACATGTCTTAACAAGCGCAAGTCAACGGGTACTGTGAAGCTGTCCAAAGGCCCAAACAGCACAACCTCAGTCTTCTTATCACTAAAGTGCAGAAAATTCAATGACATCCATGCCTTCATTTCTACAATGCACTCAAGTAGTAAATTTGCCGAATATCCATTTTCTTGCTTCAGAGGCATATAAATCTGACTATCGTCAGCATAAAAATGGAACGCAATGCCATATTTCCAAAGAATTGAGCCAAGAGGAAGTAAGTAGAGGGAGAAGAGAAGAGGACCAAGAATACAACCTTGAGGGACACCACATGTAAGAGGTACTGGTGAGGATTCGGCAGTTCCAACACAGACACAAAAACTTTTTCCTGATAAGTAGGACCTAAACCACTCTAAAGCAACACCCTGAATGCCCATCCAACTCTCCAGGCGAGACAGAAGTATCTGATGGTCCACTGTATCAAAGGCAGCTGTCAGATCCAACAGAACCAAAACTACACAGTGACCAGATCCTGTGGCTAAAAGAACAGCATTAAGATCCCTTAAAAGTGCTGATTCAGTACTGTGATGGGTTTTTAAACCCAGACTGGAAAACTTCTAAGATGTTGTGCTGATCTAAGAATGTTTTCAACTGGCAATAAATAATTTTCTCCAAGACCTTAGAGAGGAAAGGGAGCTTAGAGATGGGCCTAAAGTTAGAGGGTACATGAGGATCCAAATTAGGCTTCTTAATTAGTGGTGTCACTACTGCAGGTTTAAAACTCGTAGGTACAACCCCATTTGCTAAACTGCCATTAAGAATCCTAAGTACATATGGTGCTATGGTTGGAAAGACCTCTTTAAAGAGACGAGGTGGGATTCTTTCATTGGGAGACCCAACAGGCTTCATATGAAAGTGGGCCCTGATACTAGCAATCTTATTAGTGAAACTCACAAAATTCTCACACACTTCAGTTGATCTCTCCAGGCATTAAGAACAGAGTTTATGGCTTTAAACAAGACCCGTGGGTTGTGACAATTGGAGGCAGTAATATTATACAAATATTTTGTTTTAGCATGTTTCACAGTTCTCTGATATAAATGCCAGCTGTCTGGAAAGATACCTGTAAATTATCCTTCTTTCACTTCCACTCAGCTCCCCTGCATCTACGCCTAGCCGCCCGGATAGTGTCATTTAACAAAGGCTCAGGTGTAGGTTTGGAAAACGTCATCTTTAGTGGAGCCACTGTATCTACTGTTAAACAAAGACTTTGACCAATGGCTTTAGAGGACAACAAACATGAATATTAAAATCCCCAACTATTAAAACTCGATCATACTGAGGCATGATTACTGCCAATACATCAGCAAAGTCATCAATAAAATCTTTGTTATACTTAGATGGTCTGTATATGACAGCGCACACACCCAGGGGAACCGAGCCCAGTTTAAATAAGCCCATCTCAAAGCTGGGATAAGAGACTGTTGGTGTGATCTGGTTACAATTAAGATTTCTAAAAAACGGTGGCTATACCACCTCCACGACCTGACGTCCTCGGGCAGCTAAAGTATGTACAATCGGGCGGTAAAAGCTCACAGAAAGCACTGGACTCACTGACAGTCAGCCCAGTTTCAATGATGCACATAAAATCTAATCCGTGGGACGTAAAGAAGTCCTTCAGAATAAATGTTTTGTTGGCTAGTGACCTAGCATTCACAAGCAGGAGCTGAAACCTGTGCACTAGCCATTTGTGGAGCGCGAGCAACTGGCCGGAGATTATGAAGTCACCCCACGTCCGCTAAAGTAAGGAGAGGAGAACCGGCGAGTCTGATGTCCTTCAGTCGAGCCAACCACAGGAACCAGACAGGAACTGATCGGCACAAAACAGCGCCATGAAATGAAGTGACGATGAATCCACCAAGTGTCAGAGGAGAGCATGAAACAAGCTTTCAGCTTCACTCGCCAGCCATTGCGTGTACCTTGGCATCGGCATAAACGTCTTCTGTTAGCAGGTGGAGCAGGAGCACAGTACAGATGAGGCGGTATCCCAGGCAGAAACGGGGGACAAAAACTTTCCTGATAGTCTCGTCCAATCTGAACCAAACTTTTAAAACAGGGCTGGAGATTTAACAGTGTTAAAAGTGACCCAGTTTTATAATCTGTAGCAGTATTTTATGATCAATGTGTCAAAGGCTGCACTGAGATCCAGCAGTATAATACAATGTTCTGGAGATTTACGCAATTTTCATAAATCCTCAGAACATTCCCCATTAAAAAGAAAAGTGCAAACATGTATTCACAAATGTTTGTAAATGTATGAAAAATCACAACAACCCTGAAACATCACATTAACAGAATATTCGGATTCGTCACTACGACACTCAAAATTGAGCTCAAGTGCATCCCATTTACACTGATCGTCCCTGAGATGCTCCTTTGCCTTGAGTATCTTCACTTGTGGTGAATTCAGCTCCCACATCTGAGCAGAAAGCAAGCCACAAGGCGTAGGAATTGACTGAAGATCTCTGAGACGGGATCGTGTTGGGGTATCAAAAATTCCCAGCAGCTTGGAAGGTGCTGATGGACATAGTGGCTTCCATCATTCCCAGGCGGAAGAAACTCAGAACAACTGAGACTCTCCCTGGAGGAGAGACCAGAAGAAGGCACTCTTCAGTAAAAAGAACAGTACATCTAAAACTACAAAGCACATAAAGGACCGTCAGGGCATGACCACAGCATTCTACTGAGCTCTTACATCTGGAGGAAACCAGTCTCCACACAAAACCTCATTAATTCCATCAGTACTTTGAACCACAATGGAGAGCACTCATTGGTTTCAAAACACAAAGTCTGGATGATACAGGAGGACAGGTGTATCAGGTGTATGTACCCGAGTTAGAGCCTACAGTCAAACCTGGCTGAAGTTCTCTGAAGAGGTCTGAGGGTACTGCGACACTAACCTTCCAAGTGGGCAAAACACCTACATACTGCCATGCCCACATTTCAAGCATCTTAAACAAGACGACTAAAGGCCATAACTGCTGCCAAGTGAACTTCAACAAAGCATGCTACTAATTCCACAATCTGTGTTATAACATATCTAATAATTCAGAAATAAATATTATGAAACCTGATTTATAATAAAGGAAGAGGGTTTCAATGACCCACAGTCTAAGTGTCCTTAAAAATCTGAAGTCTTCCCCACATTTCTGCTGAATATTTCAAGATAATCAGTCCCTAAATGGCCCTGATGAAATTCAGTCTTGGAAGCATACTTGCTTGAAAGACTGGGCACCAGGGGTGGGTGTGTGTGGTGTGGTGTTAGATGGAGGGGAGGAAAAGCTGGCATGGAGCTTGAATGGAAAAAGAGTCCAAGGCAATATTCCCTCACTGACATAATGAATATTTCATCCAGTCCTGTCCATTCAAATTGGCCATTATAAATGGCCCTAAATGCTTTGGGCCCTGATAATCAAATACGGCAGTAACCAAGCTGTATTTCATTAAACTGGACCCAGATCTGTTGAGCTGATTTCAAAGCAGCGAGCACTTTGACTCGGTTGTCCTCAGGGAACCTCCGCGGTGGAGCTCCACTGCCAACACATGGAGCGCCATGTGGCTTTTACTGAACAGGAAGGCATGAAGATGTGAAGAAAGCAGAGCGTCTGCCTTCAGAGGGCATTACTGAGAGTGAGCTTCTTCTGCTCAGTGGGAACAGGCCAGGAAGCCCCGTCTGAATACATTTTGGGAAGAGGAAATAGACGGAACCGTTTGCTCTCATGTTAGCCCATGTAGAACACACAAAAAAGCTCTTTCTTCACTTTAGAGAACCCTGAAGGCCTACCAATAACATCCTAGCCAACGGTTTCATCCTCAAATGCCTGTAAAACTCTCATCATAAAATAAAGCCTTGGATAAATCTTATAGCTCAGCAATGGATGCTGCTGCTGTGGTCTTACAGGCTAATCAGACTTACCTAAATGAACACTTTTACAGTTCTAATGGAAATTTCTCAGGCTAATGTTTTCTTATGACGTTCTTAATGATCTAGTGTGAAACGTCAAAAAAGGTACACATGTTCTGAACATGAGAAGTTACTCTCATGTAAGCAAGCGTGTAAGTTCTGTATTAAACGGTGGGTATACTAAACCAACACTGAAACATGGTGGTGGTAATGTGAAGGCCAGTGTGTGAAATGACAATGGGGGCTCCTCCACCATTTTTTTGTGTACAGGGCAAAACAAAACAAAAATTGAACCAAATATTTTGATGAAATGAATCAATGTATGTGTCACAGACATTTAGCATGTGTGAGTGAATGAAACAAAATCAGACTGGGGTACATGGACAAAACAAAATTAAACCAAATTTATGACAACCAGTGGGGTAACAGAAGAAGTGAAACAAAATATTTGTCAACAGAAGATGAGAGGTGGCGGTGGATAAAAGAAGTGAAACAACATATTTATGAACGGACGGGTGACAGATCATTTGGAACCCAAAATTCATTGGGGGTGGATGATGGAAACGGAACAGAATATTTGTCCACGGGCCTGAGTTGAACATCTTTGAACTCCAGCAGAAAATGCTCATTTCAAAATTTACTTTAGATGTTGAGGCTTTCAGGGGGTCTCATGTCAGTCAGAATATCCCACCCTGGGTTAGACATTTAGCTGCATCAGAACCTGAATGACTTGCTGTATTTACAAGGTTTTTTTTTTTGGTGTCAGAGAAATTAGGTAAAAACAAAGTACTGTACTAACCTGACTGTCATTTCATCCGTATAAAACATTGTTTAATGACAAAATCTTTATTTAATTGGCCGTCTTTATCAAAACCACCTTCAGTGACAGCTGTAATTTTTGCTTTTGCTTTTTCCACGGGTCAACAGGTCAAAATCATCAGAGATAAGTTTATGTGGGTTTTGTAGTGTTTTTCATGCTGATTTCAAATCTGTGTTTAGTTTTTCCCGCACGTACAGTTTTTGTGATGAAGCGAGTTATATATTGCATGATAGTTGTTATAATTAGCATATAATAATCATAATATAAGCGTTTTTGAAGAAACAGTGGTAGCTATAATGACACTGATCATTATATCTACGCCACAGTGTGTGCCTATCTGACTTCGCACTGAAACAGTTGAAACAGTTACTTGATTGGTGCCTGTGGTTTAATAAAACTATTGCAAACCAAAAATCTATTGCAAACTAAAAAAAACTCATAGTTCAAAAAGTTGATGTGACTGAAAATACTGAAAGCAGATCTGAAATCAGCATGAAAACCTGGTTTAGAAAAGTGTGTTGTGGTTTCTAATGATTACAAAAAAAAAAAATTGTTGACCTGTGTAATCACCAAGCCAATGGTGGTGGGAACATTTTAGGTTCAGCACATCACGGCTTGAGCCTACAAAAGGAGTTCTGACAAGCTGAGCCTGTAACAGACATTAAGGAAATATCTTTTACTTTGTATGCCGCAGCTCTGCAGTGAATATTTACGCTTAAGCTGTGAGTATTAGTGGATTAGCCTGTTAGCAGTCGGCCGAAGTGCCTGTAAAACAAATTCGGGTTCCTAAGTGAGGTTAAGTTCAGTACGCTTTAGTGCCTCTTATACACACACACACACTTTGTGTGAGTATGACTGAGCATTTTTTTTTTCTTTTGCAAATTGGGCAAAATGTAGGTTTTCACCTTTCTAAGACAGAACATTTTCTGACTGCTCTTCTTTCCGGCTGCTTATAAGCTCCTTTCAGAGCATGACAGCACAGCTGGAGTTTAGAGGAGCCGGGCTGTTCTGCATCCCTAAAAAATAATTGTCAACTATTTATTAGACATCAATCATTAGTACTGGCCTACGTCTGGTTTTTGGTCTGGTAAATCTTTGCATAAGGCGCTGTTTTCATACTGGCCTCATGAACTGTTGAAGATGGGGATTGTCTTTGAATGGGAAATGGAACCAGGTCCATCGGCTGAAAAATGATAATTAAAAACAAAATGAATGGTCAGGTCCTGTTAAGTTTGGAGAATAACCAAAGAGTATCTGAGAGTTATAGTGCAAGCAGGTTCAAGTCAAGTAAGTTTATTGTCATCTCCGCCATATACACTGTACACAGTGAAATAAAATATTATTCCAGGACCACAACGTTTCTCCAAGACCACAATGTTCATCCAGGACCAGAGAGAGAAAGAGAGAGAGAGAAAGAGAGAGAGAGAGAGAGAGAGAGAGAGAGAGAGAGAGAGAGAGAGAGAGAG
>JBBIGA010000002.1:95257-110237 GCA_037576975.1 Alestes dentex | reverse complement strand
ACAAAGTTGGAAGCATGGCGTTGTCCAAAATGTCTTGGTCTGCTGAAGTATTAAGATTGTCCTTCACAGGAAGTAAGGGGCCTACCCCAAGCCCTGAAAAACAGGTGTGTCCCAATACTTTTGTCCATAGTGTATGTCTTATTTTTTACTTCCTACTATTTTTATGCTTAAAAAAATATTCTCTTCCTGTAAAGCACATTAATTGACCTTTGTGTATGATAATGGGCTGCAGAAATAAACTTGACCTGTAACTCAAGTTAACTTGAGACTGTATTTTGCAACTCATCTCTAAAAGTTTATGAAAAGAGGATGATGAGCATATTACAGGAACCCTGACATATAAGCGCCCGTGCACTCTTACAGTGAACAAATCAGTCCAGAGTCCAGAGTGGCAGGACAACAGAACCAAAACCACATTCCACCTTTATTCTCCGTATGCAAGAACCTCAAATAGTGCACTTTTATGTGCAGAGAGAAGGTCAGGTGTGAGTTCCATTTGAAGGTTCACTGCTATGAGACTATTTGAGGCTGATTTAACTGCTCAGGACAGTGGCCAAGTAGAGGGTGTGACAGGACCTCATTAACAGTTGTGGTCTACTGTGTCTGAGGATGGAGAGACAGACAAAGTGCTGTAGATCAGGATTCTGGGTTGAACTACACTGCAGTAGATGATGGTAACAGCGGCAATAAACTAGTTGTTCCTAAAGACAAAGAATTACCTCATAGATCAGTAGTAAACAGTCACTCAGAGTGGTTTTAGTGTCAGATGTAACTGTTCTGATCTCTTTACAGCGGTGGTGAACAGAACCAGACGTCTCCAAAACAAATCCAACCGTTTTATTCACTATCCTCCACCCCTTAACCATTTGAAGGAATAACTTTCTTTGAGGAGATTTTAGAGGTAGACGTCTGGTTCCATTCAGCTCCACTGTGAACAGTTCTGACTTCTGAGTTTCAGAATCATTCACTACTCCAGAGGATTAGTGTAAAATAAATGAATTGTTCATGAACGGCACATCATTATGCCGTTAATGCTTTAGAACTAAACATACTGTTACCGCGCCGTTTAGACTAGCATATGCAAATGAGCCCTGTTCCGATAGGCTGCCATGTACTGTGAGTCCCCTAATCACTCTTTACAACTTCAGTGTGACTGGGTTGGGTTTGAGTGCTGAAGGCTGAATAGAGACATGTGTGCAAATGTGTAATTCTTGTGACATCACAAAAACACTGATTTATAAATCATCCTTTTTTTGGAGATCATAACACATTTACACTGGCACAAGGAACGCATAAACATGTTTTCCTGTTACAGCTCGATGGCAGGGCTAAAAGCAGGCCACAGCTGACCTGACCATCACTGCTTTCTGATTGGTCAACATGTTGTCACGACTTCAAAACACTGTTGTTTTTACTGTCTACACAAAAACAATAATGCAGATACAAACTAACAACTGAGAAGTCACTGAAATTCAAGCGCTGACTTCAGCCTCATATAAATTTCAGTGGGGCTCTAACAAATTTATCTTTAACTCTGTTAGAAACGTGAGGGTGATCTGGGTTCGGATAAAGAATGCAGAGAAAAAAATAAATAAAAACTCAAACGAGACTATTAAAAAATAAAAGACCACTATAACCAAAGCAGCTTTGACAGAAAAATTTTCCGCCGGTTCGACTCCACGGACGTGGTTTTGGGACGAGCGGCCATAAACTGTGGAGAGAATTGAGTCAGAAACTCAGTTACCGGACTGAGATACACTGGAACATCAAAACCTGATACAACTTCAGTACCATCACAATACAGTTTAGATACAGAACGGTTCCTGTAAACCTGTGGAAAGGTGCCTTTAGTCTCCTGGCGTGGACCAGAGCAGTGAAGTGCTTTGAAAATGATACTGCTGACATCAACCCATCAACCCCCTGGTGGCCTTAATTATTTGGGGTCCCACTAACTTTCAAACAGGTTCACAAAGTCTGTTTGAAAAATAAGACTCTCATTCAGAGAGGAATGACATCACTGCAGTAATGACTGCGTTTATGTAACAGGTAACTGAGTGCGCAGGTAATTACGCTCTAAAACTGATATATATTAAAAAAACAAAAAAGATGCCTATCAGACCGAAACAGGGACGAACAATACAGGCTGCGTCCTAATGGTCAAGGATTCGTCCTGCAGACACACAGACGTGCTCAGGAGGATCTTGACTGATCCGAAAAAGAAAAAAAAAACAGCAGCCCGGACCCGAGCCCCGTCCAGTGATGCAATCAGCGAGATTAAAACTAAAGCCAATGAACATGATCAAACCGTCCTTTATCTGACAGGCGCATTCATCATGCCACGGCGGGGCTGTTTTCTCCTCTGCCTTTCTTCCATTTGTTCTGCCGTGCTGCTTTTAAGGCATTAAAAGTGGAACGTTTGAGCGGAGAAAGCGGGCCGCATTTATGGAAATCCCATTATAATACCTGCACACAGGGAAAAAAAAAAGAAAAAAAAAGAAAAAGAAAAAGGAAGCACAGTGCACTAGGTCATCATAAAGTCACTTTGCCCGTGAGGTGGTGTCAACAGGACGGGTCAGGGCCGCGGGGCGTGTTCTCCAGGGGATAGTGCCTATATAAACCCGCCCAATTCATATTCGGCTCGCTTCTTCACTCCCAAACAAACAATGGTTATCAAATATTTAACTGCTGGACCTCATATCCTAATTAGGCGTATTTGCTTTGCCGATAATCACATTCAATTTCACGCCATTTTAACTCGGAGTTAATTAAAACATGAACATTCATTTGCACATATCCAAATCCCTCGCACCCCTCCCCCTCCCCCGTTCTCCCTCGCTCCAAACCCCCCCCCGGAGGCCGCACAGAAATAGATTACAAAAGTAAACGAACAGACCTGGCTTTACCTTTCAGAGCTTTTCTAAAGGACAAAGCGCCGCTGAGAGCACTCTTTCTTGTATCTTTTTTTTTTTTTTTAATCAGTCTCATTAAAAAGGATGTGCATTTTCTTTATCTGTGGGAATTTACTCAATGTATTCTTTTTTTCAATGTAATTATCTCTGCCACTTGCAAAATGGCGCTGCACCATTAAGGTCACTTGGGCTCTTACTTGTGATGCAGTACTTGACCCACTCTTTCTTCCAAGAATGTCCAAATAAAAGTCCTTTGATGTGCAGTGAATATCGCTATAGGGGAAATTTCAGTTTACAGATGGTAATTTTGGACTGAGCATTTTGTAGATGAGGTGCTGAAGACCTTTGATATGTTGTGTAATTACTAAATTATAATTGAACATAAATGTTTTGTCACATGTCTAATTTCCTGACCCAGCTACAGTAATATGACTCTGGAGCCCGGTCTCACAAGTTTTCGTGAAGCCATCACGATATACAAGCTATTCAAAAACGTGCTGCAATCACGCTTTAGGCCTTTTTTTCGCGCTAGGACAACGCTTCACTACCCTGTATTTTAATGTGCAGAGCATAGCACCGCCAGTATCAGCGGTAACTGGTGACTGAGGGACAGTAAGAGAGAAATAATGAGTTGATTCCTTATCGTTTTTGTTTGCACAGCAGTTGAAACAGGTTGAAATACCGTGAGACGGGGAAAGTCCCTAACCATAACGCTAACCCTAACCTTAACCCTAACCCTAACTGTAACCCTAACAGTCACCAGTTAGCGCTGATACTGGCGGTGTTACGCAGTCCGCATTAAAATACAGGGTAGTGAAGTGTTGTCCTAGCATGAAAAAAAGGCCTAAAGCGTGAGCGCAGCATGTTTTTGAATAGATTTTATGTCATGATGGCTGCACAAAAAGTCGTGAGATCGGGTTGGACCCTGTAAATAATGAAATATTAATGAATGAATAAATATAGGAATGAAAGAGGTGGTTGGTGTTTGCTTGTTGTGTTTTTGCAGCACCTTTAGTGGTGCATTCTGAATATTAATTTAATTAGAACTTCACTCTGGGTGTTAATGTTTTCAAACCTTCATTCTAATTTTATTAGAAATTGTTGATCACTGTGGAAAAAATATTAAAAACACACAAGAACATCATGAATATTAAAATAAAGAGAATAAACTCCTCCCCCAGGTTCCCCCTAGCTCCATGTCCTGGAGTATGCTTGAGTATGACATAAGGGCTCAAACGGCATAGTGTTAAAGTCCTATTGTGCTTGTTCCTGCTCCCCACTACCTCATTCAGTTACTTCACTCAAACTCCTACCTGTTCCTTACGTTCATCTACTGCAGGTTGTGAGGTCGAGTCAAGGGAGGAGCCAGGACTCTTTAAAACACGGGCTCCCAGATAGAGTAAACAGGACTGTAGGACGAGGACTAAAGGAAGGAAGGAGAAGGACTGGGAAATAGAAGGACTGGGAAAGAGAAGGACATGGGGTGGTGGTGGTCTAGTGGGTAGGATACTTGTCTCTGGACCAAGAGGTCATGGGTTTGAATCCTACCTTCAGCAGCCCACCACTGGGTTCCTGAACAAGACCCTTAACCCCCAGTTGCTCCAGGGGGACTGTCCCCTGTAGTTAGGGAATGGAAGTGGCTTTGGATAAAAGCGTCTGCTATATGCCGTAAATGAAAAGAGGAGAGGCAGGAGTGGTGGTGGTTCTGTTTGTGTTTTGACAACTGTTATTGCCTTTTGTTTAAAATAAAGTCTCCGCTGTGCATTTGCCCCGGTGTCTCTGTGTGTTTCCGGGTGTGTGTTTAGGCCTCCCAGTCTGTGGGTGGCAGCCGTTCCCACGCCGCATGGTTCACAAAGTCCACAAATTTCATCTTTTCAGTGGATGGTGGATCTTTTAGTGTTGTGGCTACAAATGTGTGGAATCCCCCCCTCAGAATATTCACAATGCTTCATCTCTCGCTTCTTTCAAAACCCAATTAAAACATATTTTATATCAAACTTCTTCTAACTCTGCTCTATTTGATTCTGCTCTATTTGTCCTGCTACTATAATCTGTGTTGTTGTAATATGGTCTGTTTAATGTTTCATGTTTTTTTTCTACATCTCTACTTTTTCTACTTTCTACTTCTACTGTCTGTTAAACATTGTTTCCTGTTTTATATCTGAAGTATTTGTAAAGCAAACCTGAGTTTGAGAAATGTGATATATGCATTACAATTGTTGTTATTATTATCGTATGTGTCTGTTCCTCTAAAAGATTTTTCAAAGTTTTTTTTTTCTACTTTGATCTCCATTTCCATCCATCCTCCATCCATCCAAAACAGTGTGGGGAGGAGTTCTCAAAGGACAGGTCACCAGTCTATCACACACACACACACACACACACCTAGTGCTTAGCATCTTCAGTCCACCTGACCTGTGGGAGGAACCTGGAGAGCCTAAACAGAAACAAGGAGAACATCCACACACAAACAGAAAGAAAGCTGACCACCCTGGTTGGGAATCGAACCCAGAACCTTCTCACTGTGAGGCAACAGTGAGGAACCACTAAGCCACCTGATTCCCCTCGTTATGAAACTATTATTTATTGCTTCCTTCCTCTTCGTTTGCATTGTTGTATACTTAACAACTCCACAACTAGAAAGCAGTATCTGTTACAATACTGTATTCATTTAAAGTCAATTGCACTAAATGTTGTTTTGTTTTAATTTTCTTGCTCTTTTTACACTCTGTGTATTTTGTACTGTCTGGACACCTGTAGTCTTGTGGTATTTCTGGTTTTGTTGCATGATGGATCATTGCAATCCTGGAAGATATCTGTGGTCCTGGAGGAATGTTGTGGTCCTGGAAGAACTTTGAGGTTCTGGAAGAACATTAAAAGATCCTGCAGAAACTTTGTGGTCCTGGAGAAATTTTGTGGTAGTGAAGGAACACCATGGTCTTGGTGGAACATCTTGAAGGAACACTGTGGTACTAGAGGAACATTGAAATCATGAAGGAACACTGTGGCCCTGGAGGAATGTTGTGGTCCTGGAGGATCATTGTGTTCTTGGAGGAACATTGAGGTCCTGGACGTTGTTTGGTTTCACTGTGTTTTGTGTATGTGGTTGAAATGACAATAAACCTACTTCACTTGAAAACGTCTGGACCAAAAATAAAATGAGTTTAGTCAGCCTGGTTCCTCCAGCCGAGACCAGAAAAAAAAGCACCACATGCTTCAAAAAATGAAACAAAGCATAAAGCAGCATCATCAATTGTGCTGAAGAAGTCAGAGTGAGGATGCAGAACCTCTGCTTCATCTGCAGGTAACTCAATTAATTAGAGGAACATCACAGTTTAGGTGGCCATTTCTCAAATGAACTGCTTACTGAAGCTTTCTCCTTAATGAATCACCGCCACTAAATCTCCCCGCACTTTTTCTGCAGCCCCTGAGGCTTGCCAGGAGGTGGCCAAAAATGAAAAAAAAAAAAATAATAATAATACAAAAAACAAACAAACAAACAAACAAACAAAACAACCAAAGAAAAACTGTTTAGGAACAGCACCCCCCACCCCCAAGATACTTTTCAAGTAAGGGGCAAAACAAACATAAAAAAGCTCCATGATGGAAAATGCATTTCACAAATAGAGGCAAGAGCTGTGATTCCCCCACTGCTGAGAGAGAGGGAGAGAGAGAGGGAGAGTGGGAAAAGAGGGAGAGAGAGTGATAGAAATGGGGAGTGCAAAAGAGAAAGAGAGGAAGAGCGAAAGAGTGAGGGAGAGAAGGAGGGAGAGAGAGAGAGAGAGAGAGAGAGAGAGAGAGCTGGTTGTAATTTAGGCAGTGTGGCCGTTTGAGATAAAGCTGTATAAAAATAAAATGCATTATCAAAGCTACCACATCGTTGGCGACGTAAGAGAACCTCGTATCTCCAAAAACGCTTCCTTTGTAGGAGGAGAAATGAATGCGGGTGTGTTTAAATGAAACAGCATTTTATCCCCAGTCATTTCCTCCGTCAATTCATCTCCAGATGTTCACAAAAGGTAAAAGGCAGCTGTTTACAGACGCTACAACGCAATCAAAAAACTCTGTTTAGTCTTCGATTATTTGTTGGAGCTGACAGTAGAAGTCGATTGGCTGCTGACATCTCTGCCTCAATGAAGGACTATCCCAGTCCTGACTGGGACACACAGCAGCCCAGTCTCCATTAACCCTTCAATACATGGTTGAGCCACCTGACTACTTTCCATTAAAGAGTCTCGTCACACCGGTGCGATCTGGAAGGTTCAGTACTAAAGATTCTAACTCTTCTAACTGACAAACACATCTATACATTTGATAGTCCATCAGGAACTAAACCACACTAAACTCAGGTTGCAGCCCAGTAGCTGACACACCAACTGACGGACGGAGCGCCATGCAGGACACTCAGGAACACAGCACACACAACTATCTAACACACACAACCAACAAACACATACTCGCTGTTTGACTCTGCAAAACAAATCTTTACATTTTACTGAACCACTTGACACATGTCAAAGCGATACCAGCAGTCAACCAGCAATCAACGAACGGGTTCCGCATGACTTGTACATGCATGCGCGCTATAAGCAGCGCCACCTATCGTCTTGGATTACTAATAACAGCGTGTACGGTCGTTTACGATCGTTTTCACGTAGATGCGGATATATTCTGAGCCGGTTCCGTCTTTACGCAAATCGTTTTGTAAACGATCGCCGTTTACGGCTTCGTGTGGACGGGGCCTAAGTTGAAAGACACCAGCGTCGAGTCAAAACATCGTCTCACTGAAGAGGAGATGGTTAGATGCTCTGTGCTCGGGTGGTGCAAACAAAGCGAATACAAGAACGGTTCACAACACAAAGTAACAGACTGTTGAATTTTAGTGTAGAATGGTGGTGCACAAGCAAAACAACCTCATGGTAGAACTGTTGAAAAAACTCCCCAGTGAAGGGTTAAACAAGCCAGGCAGGCCGGGTAATGTCTGGGCCTGTTGCTCTGTGTGTGTGTGTGTGTGTGTGTGTGGATGAGGTCGCGCTGGGACTGATTGATGCTTTTATAAGTAAGACCTCGAGCCGCTTCCCCCTCCGGGCCCGACGCGGAGTTTCCTGCCATCAATCACGTGTCACTTCCACTCGGCCAGCTCCACCTGACAGAAATACTGTAAAGGTGATCTATGTGTGTGTGTGTGTGTATGTGTGTGTGTGTGTGTGTGTGTGTGTGTGTTAAGTAATTATTAAGTGTCCAGTGCTTCTAATAAATCATCCACATCAGCTCTTTCCCTCCTCGCCTTCTCTCTTTCTCACCTTCTCTCTTCAGTGGGACGCCGGCTCTCCGAATCAGATCAGAACTGGAAAAACACATCTGACTCCCGAGTAAATAACAAGCTAATTAATTTACAAAGAGACTAATTAATTAACCAACTTAGGTAAATTAGATCAATCAAACTACGTAACCATGTACATAAATAGAAATAAGTCATGAATTAGGTTAACAAGTGGCTAAGTAGATACATTATATAAGTAAATAAGTAGTTATGAACCAGTGATAGGTCACATGACATGGGGGGGGGGGGTATTTTCACCAGAACTGTGGAAGGTTCATTACATGTATGTTTTATTTAACTCTCTATTTAAGTCAATAAAGAAACAAAGTACAGACACAAACTTGGGTAGCAATTTTAATTTCAACCATTTTCTGGAAATTTAAGTTGATGGTCTACTTGATCCCAGCATAAAGCATGTTTGTAAATCGGATGCTGGTCACTGAAATGTTCATTCAGTCAGAAAAGCTGTATTTTAACGGGACTGGGGCTAAAATGGAAACCTTGTGTTGTTTCTGTAGTGTTAATGAGAAAATAGTAATCAATACGGCTGGGCTGTAAATAGTCATTGTGTGTGTGTGTGGGGGGGGGGTGGGGGGAGGGTGACAGCCTCCACTGTTCAATCCAGCTCTGTAAACATGTGTCAAGGTGACAGTGGGGTCAGGTCAGGGGCGCTGCAAGCATTTTTAATTTGTGTGTGTGTGTGTGGAGGGGGACATGTCCCCCCCCTGCTATGATGGTTCTGGTGCCCATGGGTCAGGTTAGTGTTTGGCCTTTTATTGGGAAACCAAAACAAACAGCAAGACATTCCCTATCAGAACTGGGACCACGAAGCTGACTGGCAGATACACAACACCTTTAAAAAAAAAAAAAAAGTAAACTTACAGGTACAATATTGCGATTGCAGCAAATTACCCCTATCTGGAATCTAAAAGGTCTCTGTGCTCATGCCCAGGGTACTAAACAGATGGCATTGTGTCACAGCACGGCCTCCCTCATCGTGATTTAACAGAGTTTGACATTTCAGTGCAATCGTACAGATGATGAGATAGCACTTAATCTTATTGAGCACAGGTGAGCCAGAGGAATCCAGTCAACATGCGAGGCAGCAACTTAAGCAAGTAAGGGTTTATTTTATGGACCACCATTTCAGTAATGGTCATTGTGGTATGTCCAGACACCGGGAGCCCTGTTTGAGAAATTCATTGATGGTATTCATTAATTTATTTGGAAGAATAATGCTTTGAAGATTTAGAGCAATGAAAACTGGTTTGCGTAGTTTGTGCACTCACATTCTTCAGAGATATGACCTTCAGTAATTATCATCTCTCTCACTTAACAGACCCTTCGGGCAATCGCAAAAAATCTCCCGATATCAGGCTGGTCTTAAGTGATGAGTCTTCCCAGATCATCCAGAGGTGTGGAAGGGTCTATAATTTAGTCATTACTCTTCCAATCTGATCCCAGTCATGCTGGAGAACCCCCCAAAATTGAGAACCCTAAATATCAAATGAACTAATGTTTAGTGTTCACGAGAGAATCTGTGAGGGTCACTTAGTGTCCCATGATTGGTGGGGGTTGTCAGATGGCAAATCTCCGGTGAGAAACAAAACGCGATCACAGAGAAGGAGGAGCCTGTGGAGTTTTGAAGAAAACTCAAGAAGTAAAAATGGACAAGAAGTAGAAATGTAGAGATCAACCTTTGGGGTAAAAGGTGACAAATGGAAATACATTCTTTTCCAAGAATTTTGTTTTTTTGTTTTTTTATTAAAAATTTTAAACATTTTAAATTCTATTTTTTTTTATTTATGCAGCACCTAAGAACAGAAACAGGAAACACAGCACTGAGTAAAGAGATGCATTTTAATTTGAGTTTGAAAGAAGCAAGAGAAGAAGCATTGTGAATATTCTCAGGGAGGGAATTCCGTAGTTTGGGAGCCTTAACGCTAACAGATCTACCTCCCACTGAAATAATGAAATTTGAGGACTTTATAAAAACAGTTGTTTTATTGGGGTTTTTGCTTTAGCATTAGCACTGCTAGCACTGAGTTGGGACAGAACTGGATATTGCTGAATATGAGTTATATTTGGATATGCTCCACACTTAATGTGTTTTATTAGCTCTTCTCAGTCAGCACCACTTACAGATGAAATACTGAACAAGTCATTTCAAGTCACTAACTCTTGCCTACAGAGTGACAACAGGTTCTGCACCCAGCGACTTTAATCCCATCATTCAGCCTCATGTTCCTACTTGCTCCCTCAGCTCCTCCAAGGAACATTGTCTGGCTCTGCCATCCCTACACACAGGGTAAACCCAGTCCAGACTGGTCTCATTCTGGTTCCCCACCAGTGTAATGAGCTGTCTAAATCAGCTAGAGCAGCAGAATCCTTCAAAGACCTCCTGAAGACTCATCTGATCAGAGAGCATCTCCTCACCTGGTGAACTATCCTAAATCACACTTGATCTTCTATCTGAACACACTTACATCTTCTTGCACCACTCCCTGCATAAAGATGTAGCACTTAGAACTCTCCTCTGGTTCTCCCACTGTTCTGAAACTTGAGTGTTTTGGATAAAAGCATCTGCCAAATGAATGTAATATAATGTAAATTCAAGTTCTTATTCATCATGGGTCTCTTTCTGACCCCAGGACTGCTGTGGTCCAGACAAGTTTTGTGTGGACATGTTGAGAGTGGTCCACCATCCAAAAATATCCAGAGCTGCTCTGCGGTCAGCAACCATCCCAGGAGCTTACACACATGTACATCAGTCACTTTTTCACAGGTCTACAAGAACCGTTCTGTATCTAAACTGTACTGTGATGGTACTGAAGTTGTATCAGGTTTTGGTGTTCCAGTGTCCATGGAGTCAAACCGGTGGAACGTTTTTTTCTGTCAGGGCTGCTTTTGTTATAGTGTTTTTTTATTATTCATAGTCTTGTTTGAAAATTTATCTGCATTCTTTAACCATGTGATGAAAATCTAACCCAGATAACTGGATCACCTTCACGTTTCTCACAGCGTTAAAGATAAATTTCATAGAAGACTCCCACTGAAATTTATCTACAGCCCAAACAGACAGTTGTGCTCATACTTAGTCGATCTCCCAGTTCCATTGTTGTTTTTTTCCACGGACAGTAAATAAACAGTGGTCTCCTTCCATGTTGTGATGAAGCGTTTTGACCAATCAGCAAGCAGAGATGTAGTCGGCTCAGCTGCGGCCGTCTTTCAGCCCTGCCGTCGAGCAGCTCGGGCTCGGCTTGCTTTATTTGTAATGAAAACACATTTGTTCACAGGGCAGCGCAGCTCCTTGTGCCAGTGGAAGAACACCATAACCATCCACGGAGGAGAGGGGGATGCAGGAACTTCACCTAAGATGCGAGAGCAACCTGCCTTTAACTGCAGAGCACTTCTAGTCCCAAATAAATTTTACCCAACAGCTCCCAGGGCAGAGAAAGATGAGCAGGCACAGTCAGTGTGAATGTGCGCACACACACACACACAATTACGTACGTCGTAGTCCAGACATTTCTAATGCAAATTACTCACAGAATTACTCCTTTTCATATTATGCATTGGGATAATTGCAAAATATTTCCATTAGAATGGTGAATTTAAACATATTTAAGATAAGGTACGAAGCCGGCCTCTTTTTTTCCCTTATTTCTTTTACAGCGGAGCCCTGCTCATTAAGTCATCATTATTCCCTCGCTGTGGGAAACATAAACAGACAGGAATGGTTCCTAAAAAAAGAATATGAAGGTGCTAATAAAGCAAGTCAAGTCCAACAATGTTATACAGTCGATCAGGTCAATGATCAGGTGGCCATTTAGGTTTAAAACAGACAGTGGACCGTCAGCTTTTCGGGGAACGGTGGTGATTGTTCTAACTGTGACTGCTGAGTGGTACGCTGGCCGAGCCGAACAAAATGAACCGTAAGTGCAAATTGGAGAAAATAACAGTCATCTGTATACAACACACAGAAGCTAGGCTTTCAGTGTGGACCATAAATACCAAAACATGGTCAAAAGAACACACTTCTAGGACTTCTGGGACTATAGTAATACTTTAGCATTAAGCTCACAGCATTGCATTTGAACATGTTCTGTCAGTTCTAGATTTTGAATTCCACACACTCACAGGCTAGACCATCCAACACATACCCACTGTTTGGACTGCTGCTTCCATTCAGTGATGTATCTAGAACCTCCAGAAGGGTTAGAGCACCACTCTTCTGGCCCCACCGACTGTGAGAGTCAATACAACATTGACAAAAAATAAACACAGCTTTATTAGTTACATTTATTCCACTACTATGTGAGTGTCACTAGCTTGCCGAGAATGCACAACTCAAATAATTTTACCAGGTGTTTTTGATAAAATGGCCAATGAAGATTAGCACTTAATGGGTTGTTTGTTATTTAGTACAAGTCCCTCAGACATTACTAAGCAGCTGCATTTTCAAACAAGGCTCAGCCTTAAAATCCCTCATTCAATCAGGCCTTTCCAAGACGAGTTAACAAGCAGTGATGAAGAAGCTTGCACGGCGTAAATTGGTTAGCGAAAGAGGAGATGACGGAGGTAACTTTTGGCGCTCCATCTGTTTGGCAGCGGGGCTGGGAGACGTCCGACTCCCTGCAGTTTCAGTGGGAGTCACACACAGCTCCGGGCTACAAAGGCAATAAAAAAAAAGAGGCACTGTGGAGCGTCCTTCCTGTCCTCCACTCGTGCACACACAGCCTGAGTAGGAGGCTCAGATGGCCATGCTTTACAAAATCCCCCCATCTACAACCACAAGCACCATAAAGCCTGATCCTTCACTTAGAACAGGTCTGACACAAACCAGGCAAACAAACCTATCCTGCCACAGATTGGATTACAGGTGTCTCTGGGGCACTCTGGGAAATCGTTACTGTGATGGTGGTGTACTCTCTGCTTCACTTTAACTGGTTTATCCAGGTAATTCAATTGTGCTTATCTTTTAAATGTGTTCAACGTATTGGCCGGCAGGACTTGTGGCACATAGTAGGCCTTCTGATAGCACAGCTTACTGCACGCGACATACTGACTACAGATATTTAGTAGAATATTCTGCTTGAATAGTCAATTTATCACCCCCCCCCCAAAAAAAATTAATTAATTAATCAGCCAAGACTGTGTTTTGTGTCTGAAGTTTGGATCCTTTAGAGCTGTGAGACTAACAAGCTATGAAAGCTCAATTAACTATTGGCATGGCGCTGCGTGCCTAAATCATCAATGGAGTGTGTTTGTGTTTCAGTGTACGTCCACTTGTGCAAAGTGGTTGGTGCTTTTTTATTCTCTCCTTTTGTTCTGTTTTTGTACTGTTTATTGTTTGAGTGTGCATTTTTATGTTCCCTCACTGGTTTGCCACCAAAGATCGCGGCCCAAAGTCGTGGCTCATAGGAATAAAAGACTGGCTGCTTCAGCAAAGCTGCACCACAGACACCAAGCAGCTGCTTGAGCGGCTGTAAGGCTTGTTGGGCCGAATGCTTGAGTGATGCTTCCATGCAGCTGTGAGGCGTGATTTGTTCTTCTTAGGTTTTATTATTATTATTATTATTATTATTATTATTATAGCAGCTGGAATTTTGTGACTCTTCTTCTCCTACAGTTTTGAAATAGTGGCATGGTTCCAATGTCATAATTTCCGTTTATATCCAGTGTAGTGCACATGTATTCAGATTTTTGATTGGTCAAGGGTAGACTACTGACAGTAGGGCAGTTGAGTCACCTTAAAAATGTATCCAAGAGAGACTGTGACATCATGCCTCTGGTGGTCAGAAAGTGACAAAACGTGGAGCAAGAAATCACAAAAAAAAAAAAAAAAAACCCAGCAAACTCATAAACAAACTTCAAGAGAAAAAAACTTCTGAGCTGAATGTCTGAGCATTGCTTAACTACAGCCACAAAGTTTTATATGTTGGATATCTGAGTGATGCGAAAAAGCAGCAGTGATGGCTTTCTGTAAACATGGTCTACAGAACTGGCAACATTCTGACAGCACTGGATGGTACTGGTCTTAATTATATGATGAACTTGTACCGTTTATTCATTTCATTTTGGCTTATCTATTTTGTATTTCTTTGAGATAAATAACTTGGAGCATCTGCTCTGTATTTGAGAACTGCTGCCACACCTACACTGTATCATAATTCTGCATGACATAATTCTACAGTTTCCTCCTTTCCATGGAGCACTTTAATTTGTTCAAGAAAGGCAACTCAGTTTTTCTGAAAGAATTTGAAAAAGCCATTTTGGGCCACTAAAGAGAAAATAATGTTTATGTTGTGACTTTGGTTAATAATAAAGTGCTGAAGATGGCCAGTTTGGCTGTGAAAAATGGCGATGTGTCCAGACAGTTTTGAGGGGAGGAGCAATTGGAAACAGGGGTGTGGGGGTAGGTATTGTGTCAACAACATTAAATTTTAAGATTGCGGAGCTTTGTTGCATTCTATTTTTGTGAATCAGTCATTTCAAGTACTCACAATACACTCCCAGTGTTGTGTGGCCCTACTTCTGAAAGTGGTTCACACTGGGCGGATTACTTTGGAGACCAGAAGGCCTTTTTTCTCTGTTGTTTTCAAAGGGCAAAATACATCTGCATAAGAATGACCTACTGTGTAAGTCTTGAGCATTTCTTCATATTTTGCTCTTCACTGGTTCAGGACTTCAATTAGATGCTCTTTGTTCTGCTTGAATGATTCATACGTAGGTCACTGTGTGTCTT
>JBBIGA010000002.1:49525-64541 GCA_037576975.1 Alestes dentex | reverse complement strand
GTGTTTGTGTTTGTGTGTGTGTGTGTGTGTGTGTGTGTGTGTGTGTGTGTGTGTTTGCTCTTTGCCGTTGGTTTGTCTGGAGCTGAGATTAGGAGTTCGAAGTGCGTACATAACCCACACAGGCTCCACCTGCAAACATCTTCTCTTGGTGCTACTGTTGCTAAGCTTTTAAAAATAATACAGAAATATGGGGAAAAATAACTTTTCAAAGTTAACTTTTAACTTTAGCCGATTATATTTATAGTTTGTTACTTATTAATTGCTATTTTTTATTTGAAAATTACTTTTTTATTACTTGCTAAAATAGTACTATCTACTGTTGATATGCTCGTAACAGACTGCAGGCCGCTCACTCTGTAATTGTGTTGGTAAATACAACAAAATGTTTAATAGTGACAGGCTTCAAAGTGTCTAAAGGTACAAGGAGCCACTCAGCATTCAGCACCACCAGTATACTGATCACCGCCTGATCATCTGGAATCATCTACTCCTGGTTCAGGAGTCACTGTGTGTCTTAACAAACAGAAACATTCCTCTGAAACTGGTCAGGTTTAAGGACTTGACTGGAAATGAGAGTCTTTGAAAGTCCTTCAGGAAGCCTGGAGAACTGTTCCCACTGAAGACCACACTGAAAATACAAGAAAGTCAAGATCTCTAGAAGCGAAATACGAAGAAATTAGAGGTGGTTCAAGACTTTTGCACAGTGCTGTAGGTATTTATAAACAGGCTGCCATGTCCCTCACCTTATTCTTAAAGCAGTCTGGCTTGAAATACTCCTTAAACTAAACTGCTGTAGGCTAAACAGATGCATGCATGTTTGTATATTATGTTGGTATCTTTGACTTCACAAAACCAAGTAATTCAAACCGCTTTTGCTTCTTAATTTTAAACATGTTTGGACTGTGGAGAGAAAGTTCAATTTAAAAAAAAAAAAAAAAAAAAAGACTGTTTTGAAACAGTGTTTGAAACAGTGTGAAGTTAAAACACAAACAGTGCGACACATCTTCACATTGTGATACACATCATTATAAATCAATGACACACTCTGAATGTGTGTGTTGTGTGTTGTTGTTTTTGTTTTCTTTAATTGGGATTTTTACCAGCGCCCTGTGAAGCAACAATAGCTATCAGTGGCAATACAAATACAATAAAGACTCTTATTGTTTACACGAACCTCCTCTGAGCTCTGAAGATGTTTCACTTGCATCAGCAAAACTAATCCATTAGTGGTTATGTGTTCTTGAGTAACATGTTAACGCAAATGGAATTTTTAAAATCAATTCTAGAGTTAATGATCTTTAATTACCGCAGGGCTTCCAGGGTTGCCTTCTTGGTTTCTCTTCTTCGCTCTCGAGTAGATGTTCATGGTAATATTCCTGATGGTATGAGCTGGGGCAGAAAAACAAGGCCACACCTATTTTCTTCCCTTTCAGGTGCTTAAAGCACCTTTCAGGCCAGAAGAGTTTTGAGTGTGTGCTTTTAACACCAGTTTATGGGGTAAAAGTTTCAGATCATCAAAAATGTAATGGCGTCAGCAATCGCACTACCCTTTTTTAAAGTTTTGTTTTTTAAATTGTTCTTTTTATAGCTGGATTTGGTGCCTCTTCTGCTCAGAGCTCATGCTGAATTTGGAGACCTCTGCACAGGGAAGACTTTCATTATTTACATGAACCTCCTTTGAGCTCTGTGGACGTTTTGCTTGCATCAGCAAAACTAAATCCATTTGTGGTCATGTGCTCTCGCGTAACATGTTAATGGAAATGGAACTTTTAAAATCAAATCTAGAGTTAATGAGCTTTAATTGCAGCAGCTTTAATTGGCCAGGAGAAGCAGGGTTTATACGGTCACCTTGGTGGTTTCTCCTCTTTAAGAGCTTCAGGAGAACACCCTCATTCTCGAGTAGATATTCATAGGACAAAAAGGCTACTACCCTTTATTTCCCATTTTAGGTGTTAAAATCACCTTTCGGGTTTCAGTGTGAGCCTTTAACACCATTTTTTAAAGTAAACTGTCAGATCATCATTTAAAATCAACATTTTTTGAGGGAAAGAAAGAGAACTCTTTGTTTTCAGCAGGACTGTAGATCATCATACCGCATTTGATACCTGAATATCACACATAACTCCTGAAGCTCAACATTTCTACAATGTTCAGCTCCAACATCTTGCTCCTCCCCCTTACTTAATGCTTGAGCCAATCAGGGACTTCTGAAGAAGTTCATTAACCAGAGTAGGTGCGGACTAGACTTCCTAGACTTCTCAAGAAGGTGGACCTCCAGGACCACAGCTTTAGATCCTGTTATCTCCAAGACCATGGTTGGAGAACACTTCTTTATAGGCTTGTCATGTGATTTTACACATTTTTGTGGCTGGATTGAGCAAAATTAGTAAATTAGTGTGCTAATGAAACATCCTGCATTGTGGTGTTTTTCTTGTTTTGTTGAAGAGTAACAGTGGAAATTCAAGAAGAGTTTATAGAATGACGCCAATGTTTTTTCCACATTTTCACACTTTTAAAATGAATGCCAAGTTGGTCTGAAACCTGATTTATCCCATAAACTGGATAAAGGGCGGAGGTCAGGTATGGGGTCAGCTTAAGCAGATGCGGTAATTGCTTGGGGTTGAAGAGATGATTCCACTCCAAGAGTTGTTAAGGGAGGTATATTTTCCAGAGTGTGTGGACTCTGTCATTTTTGCTCCTGTTTTAATGCCGTTTTCTGGCCGGTAATGAAGCCGCCGTGTTCTCGGAAGCACACTGAGGGCTGTAAAGGAGAGTGGAAGGGAAACAATACTGATGAGCTATTTAAGGTGTGGATGAAAGAAGCGACTTTAAACAGCCTGTCACTTACCGTTATTATGAGACGCCTGTGGGGACGACTTCACGCTCGGGTTTTAATTGAACAGCTGATTCCCGAGCGAAGAGCTGGAGCTTTAACAATTCCAGGAATAATGTCTCAGTAGCAGATGAAGCACTGACTCGCCCCTCACTGACTCTGACTCTTTTTGGGAGAGGAGGATGATGATGATGGTGATGATGATGATGATGATTATTATTACAGGTTAGTGTTGTTATAACAAAAACAGCAGTTCTACTACTAATCCTACTACTACTACTACTACTACTACTACTACTAATAATAATAATAATAATAATAATAATAATAATATCTTAGTAACAATAAGTATTAAAAAAAAACAACAGCGTTTAGAAATCAATAGTAAGGTCAACTTAAATACAAATACAAATGTATATAGCTACATATATACATATAGCCATCCACAGTGATTATGTTTTGGACGGGGGAGGTGGAGAGCTGTCTCTTGCATACCTGTATATAAAATATTTACAGTGTGTAAACGTTACTCCATTAGAGATTTATATTCTCTCTCTCTGCAGGTCAGTGGGGCCGGTGTATGGGGGAGGAGTGTGGGTCCGGCGGTGTTCAGACGAGGACTGTGTGGTGTGTTCACTCTGAGGGCTGGAACACACACCACTCCAACTGCAGACACGTCGAGCGGCCTGAGAGCCAGCGCTCCTGCTTTAAAGTGTGTGAGTGGCACCAGGACCTGTTCGAGTGGGACGTTTCAGAGTGGGGGCCGTGCTCTCTGAGCCCTCTGCCTTCCAACGAACTGCTGAGGTACAGACATGCATTATAAACACACTGAGATTGTCACAAACCGGTCCTTTCCGGACAGAGAAAATGAGGCACAGGCGCAGACTTCCATCTGAGTAGATTTATTATGAACAGAACAAGAACAAGAACAGAGAAAGACTCGAGGGCCAGACACAAAAAAACAGAAACTAAAGACTGAGGAGGACACAGACCATGGTAAGGGAGGGACGACAGAAAACACAACTAAGGCATATTCCACTCAAATACCAGAGTGACAGAACTAAGGACCATTAACAAGACAGGATTAATTACCTCCTAATCTCTAACCGGCTGAAACCCTTCTCATGAAGCTGACCAGAGATTAGGCCACACCCACAAACCTAAAGAAGTCCAAGGACAGCCCCTAGCGGCAGTAGATTGGAATTGTGACAGAGATTTTCTACATTTGTATGTTTCTCACTAAATATTTACTAAAAATTCTCTCAAACTTCTATGTCACAGGACAATGTCATGGGACTAGGTGTTCACATCCCTAATTGCATACATGAGAGCTGCCTCTTAGACTCTGTGGCATGGTCGGCTGAGTAATGGTGCCTTTCTGGGTTATCAAGTGAGAACGCCCCTTCCTCAACGTTTCGCTGATAGGCCCACAATGTCTCCATAGGGTTCATCAGTGAGTCGCGGCATCCCAGGCTCATCCCAAAGATGACATCTACCCAGTTGAGACCCAACTAGAGTTCTTTCTCTTGAGCCAGAGCCATTGACTGTGGAGAAGTTCTTTACTGCTGAAGTACCTTGATGTCTTGCTATAAACCCTTTGCAGCCTACTTCGACTGGTCAGACCTTAGCTTTCCAGCAATGTTGTTGCAAACAGTTCCCCATACTTTAGCTTCTTGCTCTCATAGGCCTCCTCCACTGCATCCTCCCATGGTACAGTAAGCTTAATCTCAGGAGGGAAGCAGCATTTATGGCCTAGGTCCACGAACAGCTTCAAGTCTCACAAAACACCCAACTGTGGCACATCCGACTTGACCCTTTCCTTCCCAGACAAATTCTGTTGCCAGCCGCTGGGATAAAGGGGGAGGAAAGGCATTTACTCTTGTTCATTGCTCCTCCAGCACTCCAGCCAAACACTGTAGCACCTGTTTGTGCCAACAGGCGTATTGGCCTTAAGACAGGCTGGTCTAACAAACCACAAAGATATGTGGCTGGTGATGGGCAGAGCAAGTATGTGGGATCTTTTCCATACCACTGGCTGAGATTTTGTGTGACGGCAGGACATCAGAGGCAGCCTTGATGATAAAGCTTGCTCTAAACTTCATCTCCCACAGATCTTTCTAGGAGAACTTCTTCTCTATTCCATGCTGGTACACTGGAGGGTGGATTGGAAGTATGTAAGTGTGGAGAGTGATCTTTTCATGGCATCTGCCTTCTGCACTGGACGTTTCCAGATGCTTCTGCAAGTCTACCGTTGATAAGGAGAGAATTCCACTCTTCTCACAAATTTGAAAGTGTCTTTGACAAAGTGTTCTCTTGACCTCTCTTTCCTCCAGCACTTCTTCACAAGCTTTTCAGCTCTCCACAGTGTCCTGAACCTGGATCTCTGTTTGCAGCAGGTCTATGCCATCTCTGTCCTCCTCTGTCTACTTCCTGCATTGCTTCTTCAGTTGGACCAGACATTCTATGCCTTCTCTCTTGGACCAGACATTCTATTTCCCTGTGCCTCCTTGATGTAGTGGGAATTGTTTGTGCTGTTCACTTCCTCTCTACTGCCCTAGATCGCTCTGTGCCATAGATGTAGATATTTCCCCCATATGCTCCAGTTTCAGGGTGGTGCTGCGGAGAGTCCTCAAGATTATGTCTCCATTGTTTTTGCCCCTAAATCTTTTTATCCATTGTTGGTTTTGCTGGGCTAGGTTCAGGTTGTTCTCCCATGTCTGTGTCTTCCTCTGCTGGGACAGGGTTGTTTTTGTCTTGCAGACTTTGGTTTTTGACCTGCTGTTGCCCCTTCTCCAGACAGCCTTTCATTCCCTGATGTATTCTCAGCTCTGAGGTGGAGGTAACCTTAGTCCAGCTGTATCTACAGTGCTGGAATTTTTGTCCTGCCGCTGGTCTTGTAGTCTTAGAAATGCTGTATGTTCTTCATAAGAGTTTTCATAGCCAAAAATGGATGGAACACGAGCGCCTCATGCGCCAGATCCTGCTGCCATGTGTAGCTGTCTATGGGAGCCCCAGTGGGGTCTATTCCCTCCTGTCAAATGTCTTTCCAAGCTGTCTCAAGTTCTTTCCGTCCTCCTTTCTCAATGTAAATGTACAATATGTTCACCATTTGAGTTCCTTTATTGGCCATATTGCTGACCTATTATATAATTTATAATTATAATACGTGTTTATAATTATTATATAATAGACAAAGTCCCCTACTTTTCTTCATATCTTGCTTTGAATCACCTTTTTGGTGCAACAATACTATTTCACGACTGTCAAACAGGCCTATGGCTGAATGCAAAAGTTTCGCCTCCTCTGGACGAATGAAACATATAATACTTCTGCATTTACCTTAAATGTGCCATATTTCTGCTAATTTTTTTTAATTTACAGTTTTATTTCTACATTTCTTTGCTGAGCTGTTTTAGTTCTGAAATATCTTGCATGAGCAGCCTGGTTAAGATCTTCAAGCCTGTTTAATATCTTCAATAATCTTCAAGTCTGAGTGTTGTGGAACTTCAGATGTTGATTTTAGTGATGAGATCACAGTTAAGGTGACCTTCTGATGAACTTTTCCGTACAGATGATGCGCACCAACCCTACGACACTCTTATCCATCTACTCTCCATAATCTGGTGCGGAAAATTAAGATGTCACACCTATTCTTTCCATTTTATAAAGGAAACTTGTTTTATTTGACGTATTTTCTTTCATCGTTGCTCACTCAACAACTTTCCAATGTTTAAGAATAAAAATCTGTAGTTTATGAAATAAATGGATAAGTAGTAGTGGTAGTGTAAATATAATATCTGAAGCAACTTTATCTGCTCAATAAGGAAAAACAGAACCGATGAACATCACACATAATATAAATGTGAAAAAAGAGTAGAACATGGTCACCTTTAATCTCACATGGATAACGAAACCCTCTTTTTCAGCAGTAATTTTATTTCGTTCTATTTATTTATTTATCTATGGTAACGACATCCGCCTCTCTTACAGACCACAGCATTTTATGTTTAGAGCATAGTGTATTGTGTACACCTGTGCAGTCGTGACATAAGCAGTTTCCTCTGGCATCAATAAAGTTTTCTGTTTCTAATTCTGATTCTGCTTCTGATGTGCCCACAGGTGTGTGACCGCTCAGCATGGCGTCCAGAGGCGTAAAGTCCGGTGTGTTCGGACGGCGAACGGGACGACTGTAACAGAGCGAATCTGCGAGTTCTTCTCTCCGCGGCCAGCTCTGGAGCAGGCCTGCCTGATCCCATGCCCTCTGGACTGCGTGGTGTCTGATTTCTCCTCCTGGTCAGGCTGCAGCAGGACTTGTGGAGTCGGGCTCCAGCACCGGACTCGGCAGGTGCTGGCCACTCCCATGTACGGAGGGTCTGGATGCCCAAATCTGACCCAAACGCGACCCTGCAGTCACCAGCTGCCCTGCATGGACAAAGGAGAACATCGGTACAGCCTGAAGGTCGGACCATGGAGCGAGTGCAGGCTCCCGCAGCACAAAGATCTGTGGCTGAATGGGAGGACCACGCTGGACTTCAATGCAGATACTGAGAAGAACACAGTCAAAAGGCACGTTGAGAACAACCAGAACCATTACCCTCAACTCCATCATCATCATCATCATCAACACCACCACTCAACCAAGACTCTGGAGGTAGAGATCGGATATCAGACGCGGCAGGTTCGCTGCATGGCTGGAGATGGGAAGAATGCCATGCTGAGGTGAGTTGAAATTTCTAATTAGAAGAAATGTGTGTTCTGCCCTGTGTTTCTGTACTGTTTGTACAGTACAGAAACACAGAAGTTTCCATAATTGTATCATAATTCAGTGTTTGAGAAACAGGCTCATTCTGAGTTGGTTTGCTAGGTGAATGGAACCAGATGTCACCATCACAACCACACGTTTTATTCACATCGCCCCCACCTCCCCGAGTGAAGCTCCACGTCTCTGTGTGTTTATCTGGATGTTGATGATGATAAAATAGTGAATCTGAACTAAATCACTTTTATTTGGGAACTATTTTGGCTCATGTATCCCTCCACCATAAATGGATTTAGTTTTAGGAACGGAAAGCTTTTCAAAACTCTTGTAGAACGTCTCTGGTATGTCCATAACCATTTCATGTGAGGGAGATTTTAAAGGCAGACCCCTGGTTCCATTCACCACCATTATGACCAAGTCTGATTGTGAGTTTCTCGCTTAATCCACCTTCTTCACATCTTAACTACTTTGTTATGCAGAAATTTACAAAAATCAATCTCATTCTCTTTAAACATGCCCCTCCTCCAGCCAACTTTACCTCAGGACTTGGAAATTCAGCTAAAATTACACTTGAAGGACAAAGGGATGAGGGGACAATGAGGACAACAGTGTTTAATAAGGATGCATAATAGGCCCCCGGCTTGCCTCAGCGCGCTAATTAACCAACTAAGCAGACTTTGTAATGTGTTTTAGAAGGCTGAGTTCAATGTGTATTAATTATGAGAAGAATTGTTTTATCTCATTTTAAATTCAGTTTTGAGAAGCTTGGTTTTGATGTTACCAAAGAAAAACAATGTGCTGCTTTGTGCTTCCACTCACTGGACACTTTACTGAACACACATACCTTACTGGATACTGGAAATACGTACCAACAATTTTGGAAATACCTACCTTGTATTTCCACTAACTGCCCATTTTATAAGAAATACCTACTTTTTGTGTCCATTCACTGGCCACTTAATTGGAAACACATACATGTACTTTCACTCCCTGGCCACTTTGTTGAAACTAGCCATTTTATTGGAAACACCTACATGTATTTCCACTCACTGGCCACTTTATTTGAATCTGGACACTTTATTGGAAACCCCAACCTTTGTACTTGCTCTCTCTGGAGGGTTTTTTAATAAAGTCTTCTGTTGGTCTGTTTTATCAATTGTCCAGAGCAGGTCAGCATGTGATTAAAATCCATGCTCTTTGGCCTTTGTTGGTGTTTCAGCTCCACATCTTGACCTGCGGGTTTTGCGGTTCTGCTTTTCTTCTCGCTGCTTTATTCTTCCCCTCGCTGTTGGTATGGATTTCCTGCAAATGAAGGATAATGAACGCTGCAAAAATAGCAGATGCTGTGAAGAGTTCCCCTGCGAACTATCAATTCACCGGCAGAGGCGTCCGGCGCCCTTTTCTCTGCCCTCCCCCTCATTTCCATTCGAATGCGGCAGATTAGTCATGCGAGCGTCGTGGCCATACGCGTGACCCTCCTTCATCTCTGGGTTGTTTAACACGCAGTCAGGAGCCACGTGAGGAGCTGCATCCGCCCGGCACTCAGAGACGTGGGCGCGATCGGGAGTAATTGACTCGAGAACTAAGCCGGATTCGTCTCCGGAGCGAACGCTTTTTGATGTGGTATGAAAGGGAAATGTGGAAGAGCCCGATCATGAGGGATCATCCTGTCTTAATCCCGGTGCCAGATTTACTTTATTCTCGGTCTGACAAACACAAACACACCGTCCCATCCGCAATCCGCTCTCCTGATGAGGTCGTTCTTTCATCCTCCTGAAATTTCAAAGCCTGAGCTCCGTCATCGTGTCTTAGGGTCGACAAGGTAAAGATTTTTCAACAAATATTTAGACACTTTTTTTGTTATTTAATAAGTTTTCAGTACAAATATCCATTTCAGCCTCACACACATCATTTCCATAGGCTTTATAATCATAAATACGAACAAAAAAGTATATATTCATGAAGATAAACGTAAACTGAAACTGAAAGGAAAGGTTGTTCACATTAATACTTCGTTGCGAAGCTTTGAGACAACTTTGAGAGTTTACATCTGTTCTTCATACCTGTAGAGCTAGACACCTGCTTTTAACCAAGCTACTGCTATCTAAGTTACACACCTTAACAAACCCTGTCACAAAAAAAGGCAGAGGTTAATACACAGGTAACAGTTAATAGGATAAATATAAGGAAATATTTGCTATGAATATATAAGAAAGATTGAATAAGAGATAAGCAAAAGGCCTAGTTAGTCACCAAGGTGCTCTTTGAAGAGGTGGGTCTAAGACAGTGAGGGACTCCGCAGATCTGATCGGAAGAAGGAGTTAGTTCCACCACTGGGGGGCCGAGACTGAAAAGAGTCTTGATTCATGTCTTCTTCCTCTTTTGAGTGATGGAGGTTCAAGACGAGCAGTGCTTGAAGCTCTGAGAGGACGAGAAGTGACGCTGCTTGATTAGTGTTGATAGGTAAGGAGATGCAAGTCCGTTCTTGTCCTTGAAGGCAAGTGTTAAGGTCTTGAACTTAATGCGGGCGGCCACAGGGAGCCAGTGAAGGTTCCGTAGTAGAACAATGTAGCAACAAAGTAGCAGTCTAGAGCAAAGGAAATCAAAGTGGACAGCAAAATGGCAGTACAGCAGTTAAGCAGATAAGCAACAGACGAAACTCAAGCTGGCTTACCAGACGAAGAAAAAACAGCCAAGTAGACACCACAAGCACAGGCTAAATCTAGACCAGAATGTTGTGGTTCTCTTGTTTTTCTCAGCCTCATTAAAAACCATCAGTCAGTTACAGGACTCGCTTTAGTACCTTTTCCCCACTAAAACAGAGAAGCAAGTTATGTTAATTATGCGCCGTAAATGAGCTGTTACATTGTGGATGAGAGTCGTGGCTTCACTCATTCTGCAGGACCTGCTGACAGTCTGTCAAAACTTGTCCAGAGTGGAAAAAAACACAGCAGAAGAAAAATCAACTTGCTTCTCTGTTTTAGTGGGGGAAAAGTACTAAAGCGAGTCTCGCTTTAGTGACTGACATTTTTAATGAGGCTGAGAAAAACAAGAGAACCACAACATTCCGGTCTAGATTTAGCCTGTGCTTGTGGTGTCGATTACAATTATTCCACAATTATTACTGCCAGATTGTAAAACTACACACACTGGAGAGTCATACTGGATTAAAATCTCTTCACAAATTTTTTATAATGAACAGTTTTTACAGTAATATTTGTGGAGTGATTTTAACCTGGGATAAATCTGCATGATGTGTAGTTTTGAAGTTTGAGAGCAATAAATGCGCAGTGATTTTCATCCAGTATGAATCTCTAGTCAGGTTAATCCGTTATGAATCTGCAGTGTGTTTTTACAGTAAACATTTGTCTCACAGTAATAATTGTGGAATCATTTTAATAGGTACCACAAGCACAGGCTAAATCTAGACCAGAATGTTTTTCTCAACCGCATTAAAAATGTCAGTCAAATTCGGGACTTGCTTTAGTACTTTTTCCCCCGAAAACTGAGAAGTGAGTTGATAGTTCTTCTGCTGTGCCGGATGTGTGTTTTTCCACATGTCTCTCGCCGGATGAGTTTTGACAGACCGTCAGCAGGTCCTGCAGAATGAGTGAAGCCACGACTCTCATCCACAATGAAACAGCCAATTTACGGCGCATAATTAACGTATTCATTTATGAATCCTAAGTGCAGGCTTAATGAAATGCAGCGAGATGAGTAAGAGTTTCCCACCTGAGTTCAGTTTGTGCTGTTTGTCCAATTACAGTCGAATTACCAAGTCAAATCACACAAACACGAATGTGTGCAATTTGATATACATACAGTAGGTAATTAAACTGTGCAAATTTTTTACAGTCGAGGCTGTAATTACATACAGTGTTGCGTCTTCTGCTCTGAGTACTCCTGTCCCTGCAGCAGGGGGCTGGTATTTTTTGCATCAGGGTGAGAAGTTGATGGTTCTTTAAGTTTAAGATGTTTGTAGATGTTCTTCAGTAAAGACTTCTCACTTCACTTGCAGAAAAGGTTGTGAAATGTAATTGTTCTTCGGTTTCAGCTCCCTGCAAATTCTCCCTATTATTTCTTCCTGTTTTTTCTTGTTATCAGAGATTAATTGGCACTCATGAGTCAAGTGTTCAGTGTGGGACTGAAAGAACGTCACTTTCTGCTTTGTGCTTCTTCTACAGCAGCTCCCACGACGCGGCTGCCCATCAGTCATGCTTTCAGCCGCCGTCTTTATCTCTCCTCATCAAATGTCAGACAACAGAGAAGTCCACTCCTTTCTCATATTCTGTCTCAGAATATCAGATTTGCTCTTTTCTGAGGTTTAAGATCCTTTTGTACCTACTAAGGCATTTTTCAAAGGGCTTGTGTGTTACACAACCTTCATAGTTCATTGATACATACATACATATTTATACATATATATTACTTATATAACCCATATTCAAAAGTAGTTTTTGTAGGTTGTTGCTCTTGGTGTGAATCCAGTATGAGTAAGCAGTGTGTGTGTGTAGTGTTACAGTCTGACAGTATTAATTGTGGAGTGAATTTAATCCAGTATGAATCAGCTGTGTAGTTTTTTCAATCATATTTGTGGACTGATTTTAACCTGGTGTGATTCTCTGGTCAAGTTATCCCAGTATGAATCTGCAGTGTGTGTAGATTTACAGTCTCACAGTAATAATTGTGGAATCATTTTAATACATTATGAATTCACTGTGTGTGAATTTTTTTTACAGTTCTACTGTAATCATTTCTTAATTCGGTGTGAATCGGACTCGGTGGTTTTTCTCACTGCAGTGGATCACTATGGATCCATGGATCGACATGATAACTATTGCTCCAGGGCAGGTTCAGCTCAGGGTTTTCATTCATGAACAGCCTTTTGACCAATCAGGCCAAACCTCCTAAAGGAGATGGAGCCCTTTGGTCACTTCTTCTTCTTCTTTCTTTTTTCCAGACCTCATATGACCCAACCTCTCCCAGTGAAACCAGTCCAGGTCTGGGTGTTTTATATTCTTACGATTTGTTTTCCTCTCCAGTCTGTGCACTCAGGACGACAGCCCCGGAACGTTCCAGTCCTGCGTGATGCCCAGAGACTGCCGGATGTCTGAGTGGTCATCATGGAGTCCGTGCTCAAAGACGTGCCGAGCGGCCGACTTGTCTCCGGGTTACCGGATCAGGAGCCGGACCATAATGCAGCCTGCGATTGGCCGAGGGAAAGAGTGCCCCGCCCTGGAGGAGAAGGAGGCCTGCAATATTATTGGAGATTTACTTCCACGGTGTCCCAGGTAATTATTAATGCCGCTGTATCGCAGCCCATGGTTTACTGGGTACTGTTTCAGATGTTTTGGGGCAAAAAGTACAGCCGGGTGAAAAAGTTTCATATCCATGGTCAAGTGAAGATAGATAGATAGATAGATAGATAGATAGATAGATAGATAGATAGATAGATAGATAGATGCTTTTATTGTCACTGTATTATTAATACAATGAAATTACAATATCACATGCTACATGAATACAGATAATCAGATTCATACACCACAAACAACATTTAACAGCAGCCAAGGCAGGTAAAAGGTAGATTAATTGGCATTACATATAGTATAAGCAGCATAAAAGTGCAAAGATAAGCAGAGTGCGAAGATTTAAAGTGCAATAGTGCCAGATTACAGATTATTAGGAGTTGCAGTTATTGTAGATGAATTATTTAGGAGCTGAATGGCTTTTGCAATCTGCTGGTGCGTGTTCTTAGTGACCTATACCGTTTCCCTACAGCATAATAGTACGTTTTATTGGATATTCCCAATATCTTAAATTCAGCAAATAACTGTAATTTCCATTATATCATTAGCAGAAAGCGTTCTCTTTTAGTTGTACTATTACGCATATTATTGTTTAGAAAATTTATAAAAATACTGTTATTTAGAAAATTAAAAAAAAAACCAGTCATTTCACCTGAGGTGTTCTGAGTTTTGCACTCGGCTACATGAAATATCTTAAACCACGCATTTGAGAATTCACTTTTATAGAAAAAACGCAATGTTCACAGAAAATTCTCTTCAAAGAGTCAGAAGTGTTGTCTCTTTTATTTGAGGTCTAACACAGCTGCATCTCAAACCAAAACCAAAATACAATAAAACTACAAAAAAAACCGACAGTAATATTGGAGCAGTAAAGAAATTAGAAATGCTTCATGAAGAATTACAGTGGACCTTAAAGGGCCTATATATTCCATATTTGATTTGTTCCACTTTTGTGGAATCTACTGTTATGGTTTTATGAACCAAAAATATACATTTTTTTTTTCCATGACAATTTTCCAACCTCTCTTCCCTTGGAATTAAACAGTTTTTTTTTTCTGTTACTGCATCTCTGTTCTGATTGGCTACCAGTGTTGTGGCACATTCAAAAAGAACAGCACGCTGAAACACCCCTTATAATTTATAAGGTGTAAATGCATATTTTATGTAAATTAATAAAATTTTGCAACATCACAAAAACACATTATTTTTTAAAAAAGTTTTAGTTCTTTTTAGTTTCCATTAATTAACCACATGGCCCAGAGAGTAAGATAAGGGGGAACTTTAAATTCAGTTTTCTCTGCTATGGACCCTTTAACATTTTCCTGAGATCTGAGTAAAGAGATTAAGAAACAAGGCACGTTTAGCATTTTCTCTGTTGAAAAAATAAAAAATGAAAGGTGAAGAAGCTAAACCAGCATGAGAGAATGTGGTCAATACCGAATGATTTCCCGTGTAATAATCGAGCTCTTGTTTCTTGAGCGGCGGATAAGCGCCGCCGCCACACAGGAACCTGATTAATGAGACGGTGTGTTTGATAGATTACTTCAGACTGTTGTTCTATTAGAAGCGGTTCTTCATCGCTTTCTGCATCATAACGTTCTCGCGGAGTCGATGCATTTTCATTAGCGAGCGTTTCCGAGAAAACCCGGCAGATTTGTACCTTTCAGGGTTCTGAATTAACCCCCTGCAGCAGAGTAATGAACACAGCGCGAGTGTGTGCTCTGGGCTTCAGCTGGTGTGTTTGTGTGTATGTGTTTCTGCGTGTGTGTGTGTGTGTGTGTGTGTGTGTGCGCGCAGGTACGTGTGGAGGAGCACGGCGTGGGGCGAGTGTAGTGTGGCTCCTCTCCTGGGGCAGCAGGAGCGCAGGCAGGCAGATGGCAGTGCCCTGTGTGGGAGGGGCATCCAGACCAGAGAGACCTACTGCACCCAGCTCACGGATCACACCCTCACGACCAATCACAGGAGAGACGGTAAGGATCTACAAGATGCTTAAAGCTCAAAGGACCACACTCACACACACCCCTTCCACCCAACCCCACACTCACACACACCCCTTCCACCCAACCCCACAATCACAAACACCCCTTCCATCCCCACCACACACTCACACACACC
>JBBIGA010000002.1:25703-36295 GCA_037576975.1 Alestes dentex | reverse complement strand
ATGGAGGAGTTTAAGGAGGGGTCAATGGAGCCGCCGCGGTTCTCCAAAGCTGCAGAAATGATAGCCAGGATTATGCTCTTCACTGAGATGCAAGTGAAGAGCTGTGAGAACCTGCTCTATGATGAACCTCTGATGAAGAGTCTGCAGGAGCAAGGCTTTGACCTCATGCTAACTGATGCTCTCCTGCCCTGTGGACCGATCATTGCAGATGCTTTCTCGATTCCTGCTGTTTATTTTCAACGTGGGTTACCCTGTGGAATGGACATGACAGCTGCTCAGTGCCCCTCACCCCCTTCCTATGTTCCACGTTTCTTCACTGGCTATTCAGACATCATGACGTTCCCTCAGAGGGTCTTGAACATGTTGACGGTAGGATTTGAGTTGGTCCTCTGCAAGAAACTTTATGCCAGTTTTGATGAACTGGCCAGCAGGTATCTTAAGAGAGACACTACCTTCAAAGAACTTCTTGGCCACGGTGCAATTTGGCTTGTGAGGTACGAGTTCACTTTTGACTTTCCACGACCCTTAATGCCCAACGTGGTGACAATCGGGGGCATCAATTGTGCCAAAGCGAAGCCCTTACCAATGGTGAGCAACATATTTGTCTCAGCTGATTATGATTTGAATAAAAACACTGTGAAGTGATGATGACATGAAGCCTTATTTGGCAACTGGGTCCAGTTTCGGTGGGTTTCATCACCATCTGACCATGAACAAAACTATGCCCATTCACTTTCCTCAGTTAAAGGACAGATCAGTCACATTAGTTAAGTCAAGACATGATTACATCAATGAAGTAGAGGCAGAACAACTGATTTGTATCAACATTCAGTAAGATAAGCGAAACACTTGGCCCACATTGGCCCTTATTAAATGAAGTTAATGTCTACTGCAGTGTGTGTGTGTGTGTAAAAATAAGAAACGCCTCAAGACACATGAGGTGAGCAGGTGTGAATCAGGTTTTTAACTCTGCCGATAATTTATCTATCTAAGTTATAATTATTTATAATTATTTATTATCTATAGTGCCCGTTTTTTGCATGTAATACAGGCATTAATACTAAGCAAACTCCCAGAGGAAGATTTTCCTAGTTTGATCAGAAATTAGTTATTTTCTTATCTGGAGATTATTGAGTCTGACCTGTTTCTCCTAAACCCCCTTTAGGAGAAATAAGGAACAAAAGAAAAAATCAACTTAAGACAGAAGGTCTGCTGTTGTTTTCATAGGTTCTCAGTTTCTTCTCTTTAACAACCTTATGGATCAAAACTGTCTGACTTTGGTTGTTGAGACTTGAATTTGATCAGTTACAAATTACAAATTGACACATTTCAGCTGCTTGGCTAACAGCACTAAAACAAGCTTTCACATTCTGAGAGCTTGTTCACATTTGTTGTGGTCTTATTTTTAATAAACCACAACAAATAGAGACACTTCTTACTTTTCATAACTGACCTGTGCATGTTGAAAAGGACTGAGCAGCTTGCTCAGTAACGGTGCATGAAACAAGCATTCAGGGCCCGATTATAAACCAAAACAACAGTGATACATATTTCACCGACCTATGCATGCTTGGAAAATGGGATATTTTTTTTAACAAAAAAAGATTTGTGTTAAAAAAGAACACACTTTTGACTCTTTCTGGTCACGGGGCTCGTCTCCCCTAACGCTTTTTTTAGTGGTTGATTTCTCCTCCGTGCTCAGCATTTTCTCTGCCAGCAGCTTGTCATGTGACATGATGTTATAATGTCCAATGTTTGATGAATGGAGGTCTAGGAGTAAATTTAACAATTTTAAATGACCAATACTCTGCTCCTGAGCAACTGTTCCATTGATCATTATACCAGATATTAAAGGATGTTTTGGCACTGGAACCATTCCAAAATTCTGCATGGGCTAGGAGGAGAAGCAGGGCCTTTTTTAGCTATAAAATAATAATAACAAAAATTAAAATTAAGAGAATTACTGATGCAATCGCACTTAATAATAATAAAAATAATAATGAGACAATATCTTAATCAGACAGAATAGTTCACCATCATTAGACATGTATTCAGTAGTGCAGTATGTAATGTATGGAAATGTGTTGTTTGAGACACACCCATTGTTTCTAGACTCTGTTTAGCCCGTCCAGACCTGCCATTAGTATGATCTCTTATGTAAAATTAAGAGCAGGAAAGAAAGATTTCTGTAAAAATTTCCATTGCCTAATAATATGGTATAAAATGCCATTATAACCCTTAAACCATGGGCTTATTATTCAGTTACCAATCATAATATTTGTAAAACTAATGCATAAGGTCTGTATTTTGAAGTATAAGCAACTGAAATGTGGTTCCACTTGTAAATAGTTGCCGTGCAAAGAGTTAAAGTCTTTCTCCTACTCTGTGAACTTTGAACCACTGCGCAATTACACCACTGCATGTTGACTGGATTGTATAATAGGCTGCAGGAAATCTGAGCTGAGCTATTCACACACATACACACACACACACACACACACACACACAGGACATACTATTCTACTTCAGTCTCGCTGAGAGTCCCTCCACTCTCACGCTACAAAGGGAGAGAGGCATGGTAGGAATGCAGAGCGTTACGGTTCTGGGGCTCCTGGCTCTGCTAGGCTTCTTTTCTCCAGTTACCGTGAGAGGGGGGAAGGTAGCGGTCATGCCTGTGGACGGCAGCCACTGGCTCAGTATGAAGATCCTGGTGGAGGAGTTGTCTCGGAAAGGCCATGAGATGGTGGTTTTAGTTCCTGAGGCTAGTCACTACATCAGGAATGGCAGCTACACTGCTCAGACTTTCAAGGTACCCTACACCAAGGCTGATCTGGATGCCAACGTCGCACAGTTCAAGGAGGGGACGCTGAAGGCTCCGCAGCTTTCGAATATTTTTGAAAATCTTGGAAAGCTTTTGAGCTTCACAGAGATGCAAGTGAAAGGCTGTGAGGGCCTCCTGTACGACGAGCCTCTGATGAACAGTTTGCAGGAAAAAGGCTTTGACCTTGTGCTAACAGATCCTTTCCTGCCCTGCGGCCCCATCATTGCTGACACGTTCTCCATTCCTGCTGTTTATTTCCTGCGTGGGATGCCCTGTGGACTGGACCTGGCAGCTGCCCAGTGCCCAACACCCCCTTCCTATGTCCCGCGCCTCTTCTCGGGCAACACAGATGTCATGACGTTCCCTCAGAGGGTCAAGAATGTGTTCATGACTGGATTTGAGATTGTCCTCTGCAGGTATATTTATGCCAGTTTTGATGAACTGGCCAGCAGGTATCTTAAGAGGGAAACTACCTTCAGAGAGGTTCTAAGCCAAGGTGCGATTTGGCTTATGAGGTACGACTTCACTTTTGAGTACCCAAGACCCTTAATGCCCAACATGGTGACAATTGGGGGCATCAATTGTGCAAAAAGGAAACCCCTACCAGTGGTGAGTAGAGTTGAGTAGTTTGATTGCAGTTGGGGAAAACACTGTAAAGTGGTTGATTCTAAAGGAGTTATTTGGGACAGACATCTAAGTACACTTGTACTTACCCTATTTACAAAAAACAGTGTAAAAAACACCAGTATGCATTGTGTTCAAACTCTCTCCTTCCTGTGTGTGCACTTGAGGGAGGGCTGCGGAAACTATGGGAGGATCGGGCAGAAAGTGAGGGGAAACTGCAAATTGCACGTCAGCAGCTTGCATCCTTATCTCCTGACCTTTAACACCAACTCTAAATTTGCATTAGGGTTTCAAAAGATGTCTTTCTGAGGCACTTCTTTTCACCACAGCATTGCACACTCTCTTCGACTCATGCCAAAAGATCTTTGCCGTCCGAATAACGCAGTAACGCTGTAAACTCTGAGAACAGATTTGTGTGTGATCGACTGCAGTGCAGAATATCCCTTAATGTGGCCACAATTTGTACATGTTATCTGTGGAAGTTCCAATTTCACAGCTGGAGTGAAATCACATTTATATTAATGGCATTTAGTAGCCACCTCTTTGAACATTTTGTTTCATCTTGAGTTTGTTGAAGACTCTATTCTCAGTATTATCCTCTGTGCCTTTTAAACCTTGTGGCCCATGAGTGTGCAGTGTATGGGTCTAGGCTCAGTTTGACTGTTAGGCTGTAGTCTGAAAACATTCAATTCAGGTGTGCTGCTAATGCATGCTGCATCAAGGCACATTTTGCGCTTGTATATGTGGGATTCAGCTTCAACCAGACATGCAGGGAGCAGTTTTTCCTCAGTGAATGGATCCAGAGGCAACACACAAGAGGCCCCAGAACTGAACCTTGTGGAACACAAGAGTAGAGAGTCTGGAAGAAGTGATCTAATCTGTGTTACATGGCAGCAAGTAGGACTCACCACATGAGGTGGGCTCAGACAGGTGAGATGATTATGTGTTTGACCATGGAAGGCTGTGGAAATGTAAAGTAGAATCAAGACCAGTGGCAGCTTGACTGATATTCTTTCTGGCTTACTGTTATCTAAAAAAATGAACTAAACTAGAGTCAAAATTCAGGACACTATTAAATCTAATCAAGTCTTTGCCCAGTGTTTGGGGGGAGAAGGAACTTGGCTCACTACAGAAACCGGTAAAAATATGTTAAGATACATCAAGGCTGTATTTGGTAAACATTTCTATATGCTTGGAGAATAATTATGCTGCATCATGCTGACTTTTATCAAAGTCTACCCTGACTGGAGTCAAACACTTCCTTTTCTGTTGATAAGTGATGACGGATTTATCCCTGGACACCCTTACTGATTTCCCGTTTGTCAGATAGACCAGTAAGTTTTTGCTTTTTCCAAATATTCTGTAACCTGGCTTGCGCAGAAGCTGTAATGCACCTAGTCCAGCCCGCATGACGTGAGAAGCTTGGCCTTGGCCCCAGTCCCTGTTTGTGGAGTAAATGTCGTCTTTATCTGGGCTATTCCATCACAGCAGTAACGATGCACTTTGCTTTGATTCGCTGTTGCTGCTCTGAAAAGAAGGAGGCCTCACGTTCACATTAGTCAAATGTGTCACTCGGTTCCACGTGATTGAAACGTGTTATACCAACACAGTTCTTGCCAAGTCCCGACAGGCAACAGTTGTGATGTTGAGTAGTTTATTCATTTACAGCCACTTGACATGTTTAAATCAAGACAGTTCACAGCACAATCTGTGCAGTGTGCTGTTACACTTGACTGATTATTTTATCTACATTTATGTTTATTATTGCAACTTTGTTCATATCAGATATTGAGTAACCTGATAGTGCTTTCTAGGAAACTTAAACTGGGTCATTATTTTTTCTAGTCTTTTAAACCCTGTTGAACCTGAACACAGGCATCGGAGAGGAACTGGAATTTCAGGAAGACGTAACAGCTGCAATCAGTATGTGTGGCAAAAGGCATTATTTTACTGAAAACTGTGTTATAGTTCCATCTACTGTCTGGTTGCTAGACTCATCTGATCATTACCAAAAGAAAGAAACCTGGGAGCTCTGTTTCAAGTCATTCCAGGTAATTCCAGCACTCCTTGGCTAGTCTTAAAACAAAGAAACAAATGGAAGAATAAAATGGACAAAATATAATGCACAAAAATAACTTATAAGAGAAATAACATAAATTAACATATTCTGTAACAGTAATGTTTTTAGGCATTTTTTGGATAATATATTAATTACAGTATTTTGTAAATCCTGCAAAAGTTCAAAGTTTTGTGAACAGACAAAAACAAAACTTTGTGACACATTACTAAAAAGAAAATAGTAAAACAAATATATTCCTTTAATTTAAACAGAATAAATCCTTAAATCCATAAATGTACTATCCTATTACTAAACCTAATTCATAACAATAAAGATGATGTTTAAGTCGTATGCAGAAGTTTGACCACCCTTGTAAGGTTGATTTTCTAAGTGCACACCACCTATAGGGAGCACATATAAATATGGCCTTTTTCAACCTGTTTGGCACAATTCTATATATTGTGCCAAACACAATTCTCTATTTGCTGAGTTTTGGAACTTTCTATGTGATACATATTTTTCTGTAAATGTTTTACATTCAGTAATATGGGATTTGACTAGTGGGGTCCAAAGTTTCTCCTGTGGCTGTGAATCCTTGCGGATTAAAGAGTTAAACTCTTTTTTCTAGTTTGTGCACTTTGAACCCATTATATAAAGAGGGGCTGGATTATATAAAGCGGTGTGCACTTTCTCATACTGAAGTGAAAAGATATGCTTCAGGCTATTCACACACCCGGTCTCACTGACACTCCCTTCATTCTCACACGTTAGTGCCTTACAAAGAGTCTTTTGCGGAGAGAGACATGGTAGTAATGCGAAGTTTTGCAGCTCTGGGGCTCCTGGCTCTGTTATGTTGCTCTTCTCCAGCGACTGTCCAGGCGGGGAAGATAGTGGTCATGCCTGCGGACGGCAGCCACTGGCTCAGTATGAAGATCCTGGTGGAGGAGTTATCTCGGAAAGGCCATGAGATGGTGGTTTTGGTTCCTGAGGCTAGTTTTCATATCGGGAATGGCAGCTACGCTACTCGGACCTTCAAGGTACCCTACACCAAGGCTGATCTGGATAATATGATGGAGGACCTAAAGGAGACGGCTTTGAAAGGTCCACACCATTCTGATATTTTTGAAATGATTAGGAAGCATGTTGGCTTCACAAAGATGCAAGTGAACAGCTGTGAAGGCCTGCTGTTCGATGAGCCTCTGATGAAGAGTCTGCAGGAGCAAGGCTTTGACATCATGTTAACCGATCCTTTCTTGCCCTGTGGTCCACTCATTGCAGAGGCTTTCTCAATTCCTGCTGTTTATTTCTTGCGGGCGATACCCTGTGGACTGGATGTAGCAGCTACTCAGTGCCCCTCACCCCCTTCCTATGTTCCACGTTTCTTCACTGGCTATTCAGATGTCATGACGTTCCCTCAGAGGGTCAAAAACATGTTGATGGCAGGAACTGAGTCAGTCCTTTGCCAAAACGTGGAACCCATTTTAGATGAACTGACCAGCAGGTATCTTAAGAGGGAAACTAGCTTCAGAGAGGTTCTAAGCCACGGTGCGATTTGGCTTATGAGGTACGACTTCACTTTTGAGTACCCGAGACCCTTAATGCCCAACATGGTGACACTTGGGGGCATCAATTGTGCCAAAAGGAACCCCCTACCAGTGGTGAGTAGAGTTGAACAACATCGTTGTCTGTTTTGTTAGTTTTAATTTATTATAATTTGATTAACCACACTAAACACATGGGTTATGACTCATGCCTCAGACTTAAACTGAAAGAATATCAGAGCAACACAGTAACACTATATACTGACAGAACAGATTTATGTGTAAAAGGTTACAGTGCAGGATATGTCCTAATGTGGCTACAATTTGTCCATGCAGTCCATGTTATCTTCGCAGACTCTATTTACATAGCTGGAGTGGAAGCACATTTACATTTATATTTACAGCATTTGACAGAAGATCTAATCCAGAGCAACATACAAGAAAATTACAATATTGGGTAAAATAACCACCAACACCACTATCTCTTCATCAATGAACTTTCACTGTTTGTTGAATGAGCTCGTGGATGACTCTGTTATCATTATTCTTATTATTATTATAATTTTCGGTGCCTTTTAAATGTTGTTCCTCATCCCAGGACTGCTAGTGGCACCACTGAGGTTCCCTTGAGCAAGGCACCGTCCCCACACACTGCTCCACACACACTGCTCCCCGGGAGTTGTGCTCCTGGCTGCAAGCTGCTTCACTTTATGAATGAGTTAAATGGGTTAAATGTTGTTCACACTGTGTGCTGTGGTGTGTTCCCGTATGACAAATAGACACTTAACACACTTTACATGCAGCAGGCAAGTCTGTGCTGAGTTTGAATGATGGGGTGTAGTAAACTGATTTTCATGCAAGTTTTTAATGCAGGAAGCATCAAGGCATGTTTTGTGCTCTGCCTGTTTCTTGTACATACATGTTGGATTTGGCTGCTGAAAAGTAGTCTTAATCAAGTGTCCAGTTTCTGTACAGTCATATGCAGGGAACACACATGAACATAGCATTGTTCTGCATATTTGAGGGTGCACACTACTGTTTATTTGCTGAGTTTAACATATCGGATCTTTTGCATGTGCCATGTAGCCCAACCCCAACACCCCCAGATATTTTAAATACAGCAGTGCAGTTTCACTGGGGGACACAAACTTTCTCATATGACTCCACATTCTTGCAGGTTAAGGATAAATATCTTTTACCTACTTTGTGCACTTTGAACCCTGTTCGATAACACCTGTGCACACTGGGTTATATAAAGGCTGCACACTGAGTTAAACTGTAGTCAAAAGATCAGCTTAAGGAGGTTCACACACTCTGTATGTGCCTTCACCCTTTTATGCAAAGAGTTTTTTTGGAGAGGGACATGGTAGTAATGCGAAGTTTTGCAGCTCTGGGGCTCCTGGCTCTGTTATGCTGCTCTTCTCCAGCGACTGTCCAGGCGGGGAAGATAGTGGTCATGCCTGTGGACGGCAGCCACTGGCTCAGTATGAAGATCCTGGTGGAGGAGTTGTCTCGGAAAGGCCATGAGATGGTGGTTTTGGTTCCTGAGGCTAGTTTTCATATCGGGAATGGCAGCTACACTACTCAGACCTTCAAGGTACCCTACACCAAGGCTGATCTGGATAATATGATGGAGGAGTTTAAGGAGGGGTCAATGGAGCCGCCGCGGTTCTCCAAAGCTGCAGAAATGATAGCCAGGATTATGCTTTTCACTGAGATGCAAGTGAAGAGCTGTGAGAACCTGCTCTATGATGAGCCTCTGATGAAGAGTCTGCAGGAGCAAGGATTTGACCTCATGCTAACTGATCCTTTCCTGCCCTGTGGACCGATCATTGCAGATGCTTTCTCGATTCCTGCTGTTTATTTCCAACGTGGGATTCCTTGTGGACTGGATCTGGCAGCTGCCCAGTGCCCAACACCCCCTTCATATGTCCCTCGCTTCTTTACGGGCAACACAGATGTCATGACGTTTCCTCAGAGGGTACAAAACATGTTAATGTTAGGATTTGAATCGTACCTCTGCAAGATACTTTACGCCAGTTTTGATGAACTAGCCAGCAGGTATCTTCAGAGGGAAACTACCTTTAGAGAGGTTCTTAGCCACGGTGCAATTTGGCTTATGAGATACGAATTCACTTTTGAGTACCCAAGACCCTTAATGCCCAACGTGGTGACAACTGGGGGCATCAATTGTGCCAAAAGGAACCCCCTACCAGTAGTGAGTAGAATTGAATAACATCTTCGTCTATTTACCTTTTTTTAATTGACTAAAAGTTGAAGAAACCATGGGAAACATGAGCCACAGATTCATGCTGAAAGGACCTTTACCATCAGAACAACACAGTAACACTATATACTCACAGATCAAATTAATGTGTAAAAGGTTGCAGTGCAGGATATGCCCTAACATGGCCACAATTTGTCCACGCAGGCCATGTTGTCTTTACATTTATATCTACAGCGCTTGGCAGACACTCATATCCAGAGCAACATACACAAGAATTACAATAACTCCACCAACACCATTGTCTCTTCATCACTAAACTTTCATTGTTTGTTAATAGAGCTTGTTGACGACTCTGTTATCATTATTATTATGAAACTTGTGCCTCATGAACATGAAGTGGGCAGGTCTGTGCTGAGTTTGACCGATGCACTGTAGTTCTAGCAAACTGATTGTTAAATTCAAGAACATTGCGAATGCAAAAGGCATCAAGGCACGTTTTGTGCTCTGCCTGATTCTCGTACAAACATCTGGGATTCAGCCTCAGCCAGACATGCTGATATCTAGTGTAAGTCCAATGTCTGTTTTTTGCACAGTCATATGCAGAAGTTTGAGCACCAGTGGTCAAATGGCAGATACGGTTGATTTTTTGAGCAAAAGTAAGTGCATGTCCCCTACAGACAGCACACATATATACAGCATTGTTCTGCTTATGTAGGTGCACACAATTCTATTTATTTGCCAGTTTTAACATACTGGAACTTTTGCAATAGTCATTTTCCTCGAAGCCCAACAACCCCAAATATTTTAAATACAGCAGTGCAGTTTGACTGAGGGATCCAAACTTTCTTATATGACTCCATTTTTTGCTCCCTAGGAATTATAATCTTTACCTACTTTGTGCACTTTGAACCCTGTTCGATTCCTGCTGTTTATTACTTGCGGGGGATACCCTGTGGACTGGATGTAGCAGCTACTCAGTGCCTTTCACCCCATTCCTATGTTCCACGTTTCTTCACTGGCTATTCAGATGTCATGACATTCCCTCAGAGTTTCAAACATGTTGATTGTGGGACTTGAGTTGATCTTCTGCAATACACTTTATGCCAGCTTTGATGAAATGGCAAGCACCTCACTCTTGACTACCCAACACCCTTAATGCCCAACATGATAGGAATTGGGGGAAGTAGCTGTGCCACAAAGAAAGCCTTGCCAGTGGTGACAGAGGGGTTACCAGAACATCATGCGTGGGGTGCATTTGGCTTATCTGGGGGTGCATGAAGTATCTATCCTTCCAGCCGTTCTGGGGGGGGGGGGGGGGGG
>JBBIGA010000001.1:49333193-49345452 GCA_037576975.1 Alestes dentex | reverse complement strand
TATATATACATATACATATATATATAGATATACACACACACACATAAACTTCCTGCATAAACACTTCGAGGACTGTCTTGGGTCAAATCGCTGAAGTGGCATGCTGTTCCATGTGTACACTCACTTAATTTCTCTCCGTCCCCTTTTTTCTTTTTAAGTAGTGTTTACTGATGGGTTTGTCCATCTGGAGGTTGGCTGGAGCAATACTGGCCTGTAGCTCACCAGCTCCAGTAACAAGATCGAGCTGGCGGAGGTTTGTGCTGACCATCCATTTGGCTGCGTGGATTGGCACATGCCGCAATCTCTTGACACACTCTTGGACACAGCATTATGACAGGCTGTGCTGTGAATGCCACGAGGTGGTGCACGTTCACTTTTGGAAAGACACCATTTCATTGAATTTCTCTTGATTCAAATGTGGACTTTCCCACATGAACGCAATATATTCCCTCACACTTATACACAGTACTATGGAAACATTTTAAACCGTTTAAAAAGTATTTAAGTGGACTGTGTATTTGCTTGTAAAATTTGACTAAATACAAGTAAACACAGATAAAGTAAAAAATTTGATTTGATATATTTTTTGATTGCATTGTTTTCATTGAATTCCATCAGCAGTACACCTGAGTTACCTTAATGAGGCATTAATTAGACAGACTGAATATTAGATCATAATTACAAATAATTCCAGGCTGCCATGTGGAAAGGTTTAGAAAAATGTAAATTAAACACATTCACATATATAAAATCACTATTTACAATATTAATATTATATATATTTTTTAGAATATTTGGTGTTTTTTTTTTGAAGAAATATACACTTACTACCCACTTAAACTGCTTTCTAAATTAAAAAATCCAGGGTGCATAAAACATTTGCAAATCTTACAGCAAAATTATTGACAAAATAAGTTGAATTGAAAGATATGATGATGAAATATATATGGAAATTATATATTCAGTACAGTTTGTCGCCATCACAGGCAGTATATGAACCTATTTTTGAAAACAAGACATTTTTAGAAAGCCTATGGGCTAATCTGATTTTTGCAGTTATCACTATAACAGAAGTATAATGTAATTCCTTATTAATTATTTCTCATTGTATTGAAATTAATTCTGGCAAGCAAATAATTCTGTGGAAAATTAAGATTCTCTTAGTGAAACTGTTATGCATTTCCAATTCCTCTCCAGCTGTACATTATCACCACGGGTTCCCTACGTATCTGGATGACTTCAGATTATGGCTAGACTGAGATATGGGTCATTTCCACCCAAGGTCAGCTCAAATGGTTTCAGACACAGCCTAGCAGCAGGGGGTTGATTAGTTTGGTGGCATCGATTTCACCTAGGAGCTGTGTTCCTATTTAGCCTGATTCATCTGATATTAAGCACTGATGGCACATGACATGGAAATTGACTAGAGCTCATGTCTGTGTGTGTGTGTGTGTTTGTGCGTGTGTGTATGTGTGCAGTAGTTGCCTGCTTAGCTCGATTACATAAGTTATCACCATAAAATGAAGGGTTCAATATCTCACTTTTGACATAATTGCTCGGTAACAGATGATGAATCTCAACTATCCAAAGTCATTTCCATGCTAATGATTTTTCTCCTTTTTGACTGATAAGTGGTTGCATGCTAAGTGGCAAGTAATAATAGCAAGTGGTCTATTAGTGTGTGCATATTTTTAAGCGTAGAGTTTAATCTGCGTCTCCAGTAGTCTGGTCAGATTATGGCAAGGCTGCTACGAAAACCTTTTTTTGAGACTCTTTCTTTTTTGAGTCTCGTTTTGAGACTCTCCAGCATGCTTCCATCATCCGTGTCCATATGCACATACGCTAACCCGCGCCATTTACCCAGTAGTCTGAGCTTTTGAGTGACAGATAGTGCTGTTATCCTAATCCCAGAGAAAGCAAGGGTTTATGTGTGATACAAAAGGCCTAACGAGAGAAAAGCTGTGTAAGATATCAAAGCTGCACTTCCAGCCAAGTGCTCTGTGAACAGGGCCTGTCCCTGGAGAACCAGTACTGCTCAAAATCCCTCAGATGCCAATGGAAGTGCCAAAAACCCTCTGTGTACACATCTGAAAAAAGCACAGAACCAGACAAAAGTGTGAAGAGACGTTTCATGATGTTTGCCAGATTTTCTCTGAACATCTTTCTAATTATGTCCTGGGTGTGTGTCGGGCTCTACTCAGTAGCTCACATATACACACAGCCGCTTGTGGGGAAAGTGGATGTGAATGGTGAGGATATGAATCGATCGATGTAAATCAATGTAAATCACGCAGTTTGTCAGTTTGTTAAATGTAATACAATGTTCATTTTAACGTGTATGAATGAATGTGTTTCTTCATATTACCAATGGTGCTGTGTGAGATATTTTAATAGAGGTTATAAAAATGTGCTAAATAGTGTATGGAAACAATTAAACTGTCTCAGATATGGCTCTCTCTCTCTTTCTAGTGTTTCCCATTTACTGGCTTTCATGAAAACCACTGTCAGTGATCAAAAGTAGGGAGGGAGCAGGGCTTATGCTGTGCATAAATGGCACAAACTGGGCTTTTTTTGCAAGTCTGTTATTGTCTTTATAAATTGTAGAAGTTGTGATTATCAGCAATCATTTTTTTGGGTGGTGCGGCAGGTGCTGAATAGGTGTTTAGGAAAAAATGTGAAGCATGAGAAGTTTCAAGGAACATGTGTTTCAAGGAATTTGTAGCACAAAAAATATGGAAAAATGAATTAGTCCTTACCCTCACTGTCAAAAAATACATATTGCTAAACAAGTAATGACTTTTTAAATGCATATTTGTTTATTTTTTGTTTGAATTTTGTTCATGTCGTTTGCAGTAATTGGTTAATTACATGTATGTGTATGTTTCACTGCAGGCCCTGCTATTCCAGTCGGAGTTGATGTGCAGGTTGAAAGCTTGGACAGTATTTCAGAAGTTGATATGGTAGGTGAAACATATTGCCTTGCTTTAAAATCATTAAACTCAGCACTGCATTGATCTGGCATGCTCTCAGAATTTCTTTTTGATTGTACTATGTATCTCATTTCTAATAACGTCCAATGTTTTACAGCTTTTTTGCCTTTCTTATGATCACATTTGATATTCTGTTGCTTTTTTGGCTTCCTGTTGCATTAGATTGCGTAGTACATAGTGCAAGCATCAGGCAGATGTTTCAAAGGCGGGAGACTGTTTGTTTGATGACAGCACTTTGAGGATGTGTGTGCAATTCCGCTGCGCTGTTTACCCCAAACATTAACGATATATGACACCCATGCTGCCAATGCATTTTTATTTTTGGATGCCTTTTAGGCCTAGATGAAGCTATGTGTGATGTAACAAAGACACTGAAGCGGCATCTTTCATCATACATAATCACAAGCCACTCCAAATGTTTATGGTTACATAACGCCGTTGAAGAATAGGGGTTTATCTGCTTTAGTGATTTAGAGTAGCGTAGAGTAAGTGTGGAGGATCAAGTGTTACATATACTGTCTGACCTCTGTCCAAAGCTTCTCTAAAAAGATGACATTCAGCTACAAGTGTTAACTTGTTGTTTGTCATATGCTTTCACTATTAGACCTGTCCAGTATATTGTAGGCCACTCGTTATTGTGACATTGACTTTACTCACTGCAGGACTAGTATTGCAGAAGGCATCCATGTGCCAGTGAGCCCTTTAACCAGTCACAGTGTTAATAAGAGTGTGCTGTGAGCATCCAGACAAATAACAGTTGTTTCTGTGGGTGTTTTGATGAACCAAGGCATTCAAACAGTCCAAGCAGTAAACATTCTTGGTCAAAGCAGGCCAGTCTTTTACCATGCATTATTTACTAATGAAGACATGATGGCATTTCATTATAGGGCAAATACAAATGATTTTTGTGCACAATTAAGTTGTTAAGATGTTGTTTAAAATATTTAAACTGTTTTAAAAAAGTAATCGAGAGTAGTTTGCTCTTTTCATGAGAAATGGCTATTACAGGGGTGCCCAACTCTAGTCCTGGAGGGTCGGGGTCCAGTACAACTTGGTAGTTCCCTTCCTCAAACACACTTACTAACCCTGGCAGTTAACAAGAGTTACATTGCCAATTTTGCTCAACACTAGACCTGAGATGGGCCACCATCATCATAAGCAAATCAAACCTGTAAAGACACCATTTCACCCTAAACACTATAAATGACTTTGTCTCAATCATTTAATTTTGCAGAGCATTTGCAGAAAAACTGATTGAAAAAAAAAATCAAAAATTGATTAAAATCTGTGATTAGCCGGTAATTTGCATAATGATAATGTATGTTTTTACAAGTAGTATTAGTGTTTTCCTAGTTTATCATTTTCCAGTGTTGAATGTTCTTATATTTAAGAGGCTAAGCATTGTTTAGCCTTTTTCTACACCTGATTAATCTTGTCTAATCATCAAAGTAGTTGATAGATTACTCAATTAGAATTGATAGTGGCAGCTCTAAATGCAGTATAATCACAACAGTCGATATCATGCAGTCCTAGTGTATGTTTCTGTGGTCTGTTTCATCTCTAAATTTCCATTGTAAAGGCAATTCCTTCTTCTCCCATTGTGTAGGACTTCACCATGACCTTATACCTAAGACACTACTGGAAGGACGAGCGTCTGTCCTTTGTCAGCTCTACGAACAAAAGCATGACCTTTGATGGCCGTTTGGTGAAGAAGATATGGGTGCCTGATGTATTTTTCGTGCACTCGAAGAGATCCTTCATCCACGACACCACCACGGAGAACATCATGTTAAGGGTCTACCCAGACGGCCATGTTCTCTACAGCCTGAGGTGAGGGCAAGAAGTGCATGTATTTAGCAAAATCAATTATAAATGAATACAACTCAAAATGGTTACACCTGCAAAGACCAGGCAAGAGGATACTTGTTCATTAACAAAACTGTTAACAATTAATTGAGAGAAAATATGACATTATGAATAAGGGGAAAATAGTCAATATAAATATAAGATGAGAATGAAATTAGTATAAAAAGAGTGTGAGAATATATGTAAAGTGATTATGTAATTATGCTAATTGTAATATTTCATATTCTGATTACACTGTGGTGGAAAGGCGGGCTTCAGCTGTGGGTTTACGACAAATGAAATGGAGAAGGTCAAACAGTAATTCAGCTGTACATTATGGATCTAATTAGCTGAAACAATTTATAGAAATACATGTGGGTAAACTGATGCTGACCTTTAGGTCATATAGTGACTGTCACGCTGGGCTTGCAGCTGTGGCGTCTACTGCACATTAAATTGTTTTGGGACTTTTTTGCCCAGCTAAAAGGCGAGCTGCATCCTGCAGCGGTTTGGTTATATTACATTTGCATACTGCTGTTGCATTAAAATTAGAAAAATGCTTGCGGCCTGTGATGTTTTTGCCGTGTCTGTGATGATGTGAAGGAAGAATTAGGCCAAGCTACCTAGGTGCACGGGTGTAGTGTTGAGGGGTAGCGCTAAGTTCAAAGTCAAATTTCAGACTGGCTGTACTTGCTGCAGGGAAAGTGTCATTATTGATGGGTCTGGCCTACTTTAGTTGCGCTGTCTGATAAGAACCGGACAGTGCTGACTGTGGGACTAGCTAATGGCCTCTTCTGCAGAACAGTGTAGAAACCGCAATTTGATGAATAATGCATGTGCTGTTAGCTTCTCCTGCCCTTTATCTCACTTTTACCCTTTACTGCATCCCTTTATGTCAATTAGGATTGATACCGCAGGGGTGTGTGGCTTGAAGGTGTGGATATTAGGGCTGTCATGATTACTCAGTGTTAAAAAATGTAATCAATTAAGATTTACCTTCTCAACGATTAGCTGCCAACTGACAAAAACTCTGATAGATACAGTAATCCCTCGCTTTTCTCAGGGGTTACGTTCCAAGAGCACCCGCATATAATGAAAAAACGCGTTGTTATGATGTGGTTGAAAAAATGCCTAAAAATGCCTATTTTTATAGTGTAAACCCCAAATATGCCCCCAGATATGCTCCCAAAACAATTTGATGTCATTTTAAACTCATTACCCTGAAAGAAAATGTAAAGGTAAACCCGTATCCGTTGTTTTCTTTGGTATAAGCAGGTAAATACACAAATAAATTAATTTAATTTACAGCGATAAAAATACATGGCTTTAAGAAGAACAAAATGAAAAACACGAGAACACTCGAGACGCTCCATGGGGGAAATTCTGGTTTGCAGAGTCACAGGGCAGCAGCCAATCAGCAACAAGGAGAAATAAATAACGTTTTCGGTTTGGCTACTTTCAAACCTCCCGCCTCTCAGTACAGTGAGGGATGCGTCAAATGGCAGTCGTGCTTTCTTTGTGTTCTCTCGTCAGTAACAAAACATTTATAGTTGTTTTTTATATAGAAATGTAGCTGAATTTACATTAATATTTATGTGACAAAAGCACTACATTTTTGTTCTTAATAATCTAGCACAAAAATGCATGAAAAATGATATATTGCCACGAAAAAAGATGTGACTTTGGGGCCTCGTCCGCCATGTCCCCTTGTCCTCGTCTCGCGGTGCTTAGCAACCCAGCACGAGGACGAGGAGGCGTGGTGGGCGAGGCCCGGACGTCACAACAGCAAAAAAGCAATGCGGAGGATATCTGCAGTTTCCGCGTTAGTGCGGGGATTTCAGTGAAAAATTATTAGTTCGGTACTCACAAAAAATCCGCGTTGGACTGATACCGCGACTGCTGATCCACATAAAAGTGAGGGTTTACTGTATACCTATTTATGTGCATTTTCTTATGTGCATTTTCTCGCTCTTTAAGTTTTTTCTTGCTCTTTATTGTTTTGCCATAAAAAGGTTTACTTGATTGGTATTATTCATTAATCATACTAATATTCATCAGTAGATTACAACTATTATACTGTTATTATACTATACTTTTAAATACTAGATAGTTATATGTACACTAACCTCTTTAGCATGTGTTGTGTTTTTTCTTCTGTTGGTCAGAGTGACCGTTACGGCAGCCTGTAACATGGACTTCAGTCGATTTCCTCTGGACTCTCAAACCTGTTCCCTAGAGCTGGAGAGCTGTGAGTTTTTTTCCTGTTCTACAGAATATGCATTCACTTCTCTTACCCCAGGCATGTCCAGCTATTCCTTTTTTTTTTACCAAGAACTTTGTCACACACTGGTCCAAAAGCCTCCTGCATATGTATAACTTCTTTCATCTGCACATGAATTTTACAACAATGCAAGGAAGCTTTCACATGAGCTGTCAGCTTTTGGCTAGTCCATTTGAAATTTGGAATTGCAATGTATTAATAGCTTTTAAAAATGATTTAGGCCAAAAAAGACTTCAGTAGGACTTTAATCAGTTAATATTAGAAGCTTGCAAAGCATGCAAATTATTTTTTGCAATTATAATTTTTAATAATTAACGTTGTGTCACAGGGTTTCATCCACTAGCTCTGGGGGCTGAGAGCCACCACTGTAAGTTATGAGGCTGTTATGTTTGTTCGTTGTAGATAATCAGTCTTCTTGCTCATGCTAATTGCTGTTTTTCAGATGCCTACACTGATGAGGACCTGATGCTGTACTGGAAGAGTGGGGATGAGTCTCTGAGCACAGACGACAGAATCTCCCTCTCGCAGTTTCTCATCCAGAAGTTTCACACTACCTCTCGTTTGGCTTTCTACAGCAGCACAGGTGTGGCAGAGCTTACGCTTATATTTGTGTTTAGCGTTTTCAGTGATACATGTACAATAATTCTAATATGAGCTCAGTGCAGCTTCCTATGTTTTTAATCTTTTGTAGGAAACAAATATGTCAGTATGACAGATATGTCCAAAATGGACAGAATAATTCCTTTTAGTAAAATAAATGTCTAGAATAGTGGTGCTCAAATCTTGAGGCAGATGAACAGATAAATATGTAATTCCTATAGATTCTTTCTTTAATCTTTATTGTAGTTACTGTTGAGTAAAACTGGGCAGAAATGATTTATATGAGAAGAAGTTTGTTTTGAAAGGCAGCATATGTGCTGAAGTGATTAATTTTAGAATTTCTACTTCAGTTTGTGTGAGCGGAGATGGAGTCTGTGTGTAACAGATTAATCTGTGTGTGACTGTTTGCTTTGATCTGATCTGTTTGCGTTTGCTCTCTATCCTCAGGCTGGTATAACCGTCTGTATATTAACTTTACTCTGCGCCGTCACATCTTCTTCTTCCTGCTGCAAACCTACTTTCCAGCAACACTGATGGTCATGCTGTCCTGGGTTTCCTTCTGGATCGACCGCAGGGCCGTGCCTGCCAGAGTATCTTTGGGTGAGCAAGCAACGTGGCAGGGGTTTTCTGTCTAATCTATCTGCCACATCTGCAGCAGATTGATTATATTGTTTAAAAAAATGCACACAGACAAAAGAAGTCAGTAACCAGTTGTTTCCTGCCATTGGGCTTCTAATATTCAGTTTGTTTTGTGTTAACAGGTATTCTGTTCCTTTACTTAGTCTATGCGATTTTCTGTGATAATCGACTTGTATGATACAGATGCAACAAAATTTGCTGAAACACACTGTAATATTTCGACAGGCTTATTACATTAGGTTGATTATATTCCATCACATTAATTTGGTGGATGCTTTTATCCAAAGCAACGTACAACACAAGGAAACACTCAAGTTTCAGGACAGTATGAGAAAAAGAGGAGAGTTCAAAGTGCTAAAATGTTTATGTAGTAGTAGTGCCAAAAAATCAGGAGAGGAGATGCCTTCTGAACAGATGAGTCTTCAGGGGGGTTTTGAATTATTCAGTATACTATTACTAGGACGGCACAATATAAAATGCTTTAGTACTACTGATCTTGCAAATGGTTGCAATTTGCAAATAAGCCCTTTAAAAATCGTAGTGTGCTCAGAGCATCTATAACAACCTCCAGAAGATCATTCATATGATTCAACAAACATTAGAGATGGCATAATATCATTCCTGATACTGTTATAAATCTAATAATTTTTTTTTTCTTTTAAGCATTAAATGAACTTTATGTTTTTAATTGAAGCATTCACTTGAGACCCAGAAGCAGGCCATCATTCTCAAACTACTTAAAGACTACCCCACAGGATGAAACACTCAGATAAAACACAGATAACAACACAGATAACAACATCTACTAAATCTTCAGGATACATTTAGTAGATGATCAAATTGGATTTATTCAAAAATTTTGTTTAAAGAATCTTGTTAATCATTTTGTTAAACCAGTCTTTAACCTTGTAATCTTAGTATGTTGCACATCACAATATGTAGTAATGAAATTGCTATGTATGTAATATTGTGCAGCCCTAATAACTCTGTTGGTTCTGTGATTTTGAGAATGAGGAGTTGAAGTGTGAGTCCACTAACAGCCCATCAGAGTTTAAGATGTTAAATATTGGCAGACTTTATGCTGCAGGGCCAGATTTTAACAACATGTGTTGATCTCACCAGGCATTACGACGGTGCTCACCATGTCCACTATCATCACCGGTGTAAATGCCTCCATGCCCAGAGTCTCCTACATCAAAGCTGTGGACATTTACCTGTGGGTCAGCTTTGTGTTTGTTTTCCTGTCTGTGCTGGAGTATGCAGCAGTCAACTACCTGTCCACTGTGCAGGACAGGAGAGAACGTAAACTCAGAGACAGAGTAAGGGAACAGGTAATAATAAGTAATTACACACTATCTAATAAAATATAACTAAATTAAATCAGTGTTGTGTGGACCTGGAGTGCCACTGATCTCCACAATTTTGTGTTTTCCTGATTTTTCTCTGCTTTAACTTCATAAATGTAATAGATTGGCAAAAATATTCAAATGCCTAAAGTGTCCCCCATAAACCAAATGTAATCAATCATCTAAGACAAGTTTGATGTCTGAGGTTTACTTAGTTTTGCACTGGTGCTGTGAAGCTAATGTAGTTAATAAGAGTTTAGCACTGTGCCACTCAGTGCCTAAATGATCACACAATTGCTTCAAACTGTAAGTAACCTAAAATGGTCTTACTTACGTGATTTCTGATCCTGGATGACAGGTTGTCTATAAGAATGCACATAATATTACTAAAAACAGTAGCGGCAAATTTTAAGCCTGTTTTTATCCATTTTTATGTGAATCAGCTCGTTAGCAAGGTGTTCATGTGGTTTAAATAAGAAGTACAAGGGAATAGGGTTAGAATGAGTGACTCCAATTAATTACCCAACTAACAGCTGTTAAATAATAATTTGAGATGTATGAGAGTCACATTTTCACAATATGTCAAGATATTCAGCTCTTCTGAGGTTTTCAAGTAAACAGGATTTGATATAATACAACAGTACAAGCAATGAAAATGTATGAGTGGAAAAACTAACAGACACCTCTGCTGGCTAGCATCAATGCAACAATATTTTGAACCATTGTATGCAAATCTAAACTATTTAAGAAAAAAACAGTTATAAAATAGTTTAATTCTTTAAAAAGGCAATTGCAAAATAGGCTGATATTCAATCAACTGTTTATACAGTCCATTTATCCATGCAGTTAATTTGTGTTGTTCATATAACATTGGTGTATTGATGTAATTTATGACATTAAGTCCAGAGCAGACTGATCCAATAAATGCCATAATTTTAATGCTGGCAGGTGTTTTTAAAGTCCTTAGAAAAAATTAAATAAACCAAATTCTAACTGGAAGAAGATTCTAGGGCAGTGTGAATGGAAGAGAACATTCTGGAACACTAAGTGGAAGAGAACTTTCTAGAACAGTGAATGAGGGAGAACATTCTAGAATGGTGAATGAAGAAGAGTAGTCCAGAACAGTGAAATAGAAGGCGAGTATTCTAGAACAGTGAATGAGGGAGAGCATTCTAGAACGGTGAATGAGGGAGAGCATTCTAGAACGGCTAATATCGTAGAACTCCAATCACACCATCTTGCTAAAAAAGAGAGCCACTCAAGAGCCCTTTAATGGATAGTTCTTCATCAAACTAAATGTTTAGATATATGTGAATATGAAGATTCTCTTTATAGTTAAACTTCCACATAATGTGAACGTTCGATTCAAGATTCCAATTCAAACTCTTTTCTCTGAACTGTACATTCAAGCCAATCACCAGTTAGAAACCTAGAGTGTAGTTTTGACCTCACTGTGTCTTTCCTCCCCTCTGGCGTTCTGTAGTCTCTGCCCTGCACGTGTGGGATGTCCCACACCAGGACCATGATGCTGGATGGAACATACAGTGAGGCGGACACTAACAGTTTAGCTGGCTACACTGAGGCTCCAATGGTGCCAGAAGAGGAGCCAGAGAAACAGGAGCATATGGTGGTGCACCTGTCTGTCAGCAGCGAGTCAACAGCCACCAAGAAGAAAGGCATCCGCAACTTCAGCATCATCCAGAACACACATGCCATTGACAAGTACTCCCGCATGATCTTTCCTGGATCCTACATATTTTTTAACCTCATATACTGGTCAGTCTACTGCTGATCCTGCACCCCATCAAACACATTTTGCACTCGTTTGGACTTGAAGACGCGCTGACCTCATCTGGTCAGATACTTTTGTGCTGACTTTTGGGTGTGCACATAATTTACCCACAAGAGACTGTACTGCAGCGATCCTTGTGAGGTTTTACTGTTAAAATTGTGAAAGAGGAGAATTTAACTGATAAAATGTAAAATTTGTCTAAGCCTTGTTCGGTGGATAACTCATTGCTTGTGGGTAACTTATCAGATGTGGTTTAAGTGTATTTATTTTCTCTGTGTAATCCATTGTTAGTATAAGAACTGTTTAAAAAAAATAATAAAAAAGCTAAATTGTTGTTAGGATCTTGATTATATTTACCAGCTGACAAATGATTCATATTTACTTAATTTAGGGCTAAGTGGCAATTAAAGTATTAAACTAAACGGGGTCACGTATGTACTGCATTGCACTGATAGTGAAGCAAATATGGGGCTCCTCTGTTGTATTTGGTGTGATTATGTGTATTTATACGGCATACGTTTCCTACTGCAGTGAAATAAATCTAACTGAAGGTTCCTCACTCTGTTACTTAGCGATGCGCATGCTGTCTGAATGCAGATTTTCTGTCAGCACCTTTTCTGTCCATAAACACTGATTTACTGTTAAAGCTGATTTTAGAGCTTCCTGTTCTACACATTTTAGAGCTTCCTGTTTGCTCTTTTTGTACACCTTACACTTAAAAGGAGTGGTTTGGCAAAACATCATTTTTACATAATTTTCACTGTAA
>JBBIGA010000001.1:49272999-49315282 GCA_037576975.1 Alestes dentex | reverse complement strand
GGGCAGAATTTGCTCAGACCATATTTTAACCCTTTGAAGTCTAGTTCTACTGTCATTTACTGTACTGTTTGCATAAAATTAAGCAACTTCTTTTAAGTAAATTCACTCATTACATGTTCATTTTTTCCCCACATGTACAGATAAAGAGTTGTCCCATATAATACAATGTAAATTTACGCTCAAAGGTTCAGAAAGGTCTTCAGTGGTGTATCTTAAATGAGTTTTAAAGATACACTGCATTCACTTTATCATACTTGTATACTTAAATATACTGAAGACATAAGTCCTGGCATTTGTACGCTGAAAGGCACGTACAGATAAAACGTTACAGGCTTTGTTAGCTCAATATATGATGGAATTGAAATTAATGATAACACATTCCCTTTGTAGGTCAAACATTTCCCTCAGTTACATTTTTAAATGTATGTAGTGAACTACATTTAACTGATGTTCTTTATCCACACTTTGTTTTATGTGTTCGAAAATGACAATGCAAAGGGTTGTTCATCATTTCATAAAACAAGAAAGAAAAAAGCATGGATTGAAAGTTTAGAATCCACAGAATTTCTCCTATTCTTTCAGTGCCAAATAATGTAGAACCTACAACATCAGTAACATTGACTTCAAAGGGTTAATTATTGTGCTCTGAAAGATTTCATAACTCTGTAACTTGCTGTTGCTGCAGAGCAACTAGATCTCAAGCACTGCATTCTGGTCTTGGCTTGGAAGAAAACTCCAATCATCATGGAACTCTTGAAGTAGCGGATGGGCTAAAGATTTTTTTTGATGTATTAGTTACATTATTTGTTGTATGTGCCCACCACTTATAAATGTGCACCAGGCATACTTGTAAGGAATGTGTTAAGATTTGTTTGTTTGGCATTTTTTATTGTTCTTGGGAGTGTAAAGTACCTTAAAGTGGTCTTGTTGACTTCAGGAGACAAATGCTAATCATGTTTTATTTGCTATGCACTGTACATATTCTTTGGAGGTTCTTTTCTCAGCACATCATGGTGTCTTGGCACAGGCTGCAATCAGCACGTCATTGTTGGTTTCTTTTTATAAAGGAGTGTTTTGGAGGGTCCGTGTCACAGAGTAAAAATAGCCCCGTATAGGAGGAGAATGTCCTTTTTTGAGCACATTTTGAAGCCGTTCTTTGCCCCCTTTGACCCCTGGTCTGTCTGTCATTTTTTTCCGCTTGCTTTTCTCAGCAGGGAGTTCTGTGGGCCCAACTGTCTCTACAGCAACCAAGACCAAAATCCAGTTATTCTATTAGGGTCCCCAAATGAGTGGCTGTTTAAAAGCCTTTTAGAATGATTTTGTATGACTTGGATAATAGCTGTTTGTATTATTCAGAATGACAAATGTTTTACAGACGTGGCACTGCCACAGAGCCTGCCGAAGTGAAAAACGTATGTGTTTGTCAGCTGCTAGATGCTCCTGACTTCTTTAGTTTCTATTGGGAGATAAGATATCTAAATCTTAGGCTTGCATGGCTTTTGTGTTTAGAAGCAGTGTTAAATCTACACTTGCTGCACTGTAATACAGTATGGCTTTTATACAACTGCCATATTTTAGTATTCTTTTGAACAATGCGATGCAATACCTTTCTGTTGACTCACAAAGATTTCTTAATTTAACTCATACTTGAGGCAAAGTTTTAATCTGTGCAGCCAAGCTAGTGTATATGAGGTTCATTTACTTGGGTTTAATCAGTTAAAATATGTTGCATTTCTAGAAATGTAATCTAGAAGTTTTGCCTGTGGTTTACTGCACTGCAATTGTTTCAGTTCTTTTTGTCCTTGCAAACCCTTTAAAAGTTTGAAGGCTGAAGGGTACCTACATAGTGGTTTATATGTAAGAGCCACTTACATATAACATATTATAACATTCATAAAGCAGTGCTTTAATACATATATGTGTAAATATAGCTTATGCCAGTAATCACAAGATGACAAGGTGTGTTATGTAGTAAACGTCATTGTATTAACAAAAGCACCCTCAAAGTAGTGTTGATCAAGGCTTATGCTCATGTTACGAGTCACTATGTAGTTAGCCTTCAAAGAAACTGGTACCAAAAGTTCTGTACAGGTATCCTGTATAGTGGATCTATACAAATTACAGATATGATACTATATTGTACCTCAAAGCAGCATGTGTAGAAATCAAACTGCTCAAATCGCACACACTGGGACTGAATCTGAAGTTTGAATGAGACGGTGCTTTAGCATTTCTCTGATATGAATGCTAATTTCAGTTGACTTAATTGTAGCACTGTGCATGACCAGGAGAATATTCTGTTCCGGAACAGATGATGTTTTCAAAATGTGGTCAAAGAGAATCGATTATGCAATTATTTCTTGCGTACAGGCTTTCAGTGTGAACCACTTGCTTTGTCAAAGAAATGTGTGTTGGGCAATGGCGAGTCCATCCAATTATGAGAAGGTTCAACCGTTTATTTTCCTACTATATTTTGAAATGTATGACATGCCTATATTCTATCTCAAAGCTGATATATTTCACCATTATTTTTGTATTGTACCCTTGGCAATAAATATGCAACATCCATGCAATATCTGAATTCTTGTAGTAGTGTTTCAAACGGCAGGTAATGTTGTGTTCTTTCATCATCCACTTTATTAGAACCCCCTCTATTGTAGCACAACATTACTGGTGGGGAATTGGAGGCTGTATCTTATCTGTTCATACATTTTGGGTCGGTGTTCTGGACAGGGATTAAGACTAGTCCTGGATTACGTAGTGCTGTGAATAGAGATTTTCCTTTGAAAAGGAAAGGGTAGTCCAAGACTAGGCTTAATCCCTGTCTGGGAAAACGACCCAGTGTGTGTTAGCCATTCTACAGTGCTTCACCAGTGGTCAGCTGCTCTTGCTGTGCAGTGGTCCACAACCCAAATAATAAATAGGCCAAAGTGGTCCTGTGGTCAGTAACTGACCAATGATAAATGTAGATCTACAGTCTGTCATATTACACCTTTTTAGTGGAGGCATAACATAGGTGGAGCTCAGAGTGATGAGAGCATAAGGTAGGGCCTTCTGTTAAGGGGATAGCAAGTGAGGTACAAACACTTGCATGATCTAGATACCTTTTCCTATGTTTCCGGTTCATAATTTCCACTTCCCAATGCAGCTGTTTTCTGCTCTTTTCAAAGAAGTACCAAAGCAGAAGGAGCCATGACCAGTACTAGCTGTAATAACAGGTATCTGTGGGGAAAAAACACATTTTGGCTTGTTGTGCAGGTTGATATATCTGTCACCAGTTTTGTAACATCCTGACTTGTTTTGCCCCTTCCTACATTTGTTTTTCCCTTATGCCATATGACTTGTTTCGTTTTCTAGTTCTGCCCATGTCCTGTTGCCCTGTTTAGAGGTGGCATCAGATGTGTGTTGGCTCTCTCCTTCCCCAAGTGTTCCCACTTCCCATACCTGCATATGTCAGAATCATAATCAGAAATATACAGTAAACCGCCGCTTATCGCGGGAATTACATTCCAAGGGCATTGTTGTGATGTGGTTAAAAAAATGTCTAAAAATACCTATTTTATAGTGTAAACCCTAAATATGCCCCCCCAAAACATTTTAACTTTTAAATTACCCTCATTACCCTTAAAGAAAATGTAAAGGTAAACCCACATTCGGTGTACACTGATCTCCAGCAGTGCTAGAATTTAAAATACTGATTTTAACCCTATATAGGCAGCACTGTATTTCATGCATGTGCGTTTTCTTTGGTATGCGCTGTCATTTTCTTTGGAATAAGAAGGGTAAATACAGTAATAAATTAAGTAAATTAACATTAATAAAAGTACAGGACTTTAAAAAGAACAAAACGAAAAACACGAACACTCGAGACGCTCCACAGGGAAAATTCTGGGCTGCACTGATGCGTCACAAGGCAGCAGCCAATCAGCAGCAAGGAGAAATAAATAAACGTACTGTAATACCTTTATACAGGAGCCTGCCTCCCTTTGTCAGTCCACCAGTACGTTCTCCATGAAGTTTCTCATAGCACTTACCGCTGTGGTTCTATCAGTACTTTACTTTGTTAGTCAGTATTTGTTGTTTTGGTTATATCTGTAGTGTTTGTTTTCTGTTAATAAGGGTTATCCTTGCATGTTCATTGCCTCTACACCTACTTAACCCCTGCTCTAAGAATTGCAAATTAGACTTAATGCCTAATTGGGAAACTGACTGATTGTAAACTATTATTTAACTGCAAACTTTGTCATTCACTAAGAATTTTTTTACATTTACATGATTAAAATGTGTCAGGTGGTTGCTCATAAATAAAACATGTTAAATCAACACAGGTCTTGCTAAGAAAAGCAAACTTAAAGATAATTGTATTGGTGTGACATGTTCTTTGTGTGCAACCACTGAAACATTTTAATCATGAACCATTTTTAGTTTGGGTGCTCGAGGCTTCTTGGAGAGAACAGTTTAAAACAGGTAAATGAGTAGTAAGCTTTTCTACTCAATATTGCATAGAGTCCCCTTTAGTGGAATTTTAACAGAAATAGAACCAAATAACAGGTTGATCAAAGCTGGTTATATCAGGTTTGTGGGACATTCTGTAACATTCCTCAGGAAGCAGGGACTCATTTACTTTATAAAAGAAAACGTAAAGAGACCATATCCTACACTTTCCTTGCATTGTATTTTTTCCAGGGAGTCTACTTATATTTGTGCGGTTAGATGTTACACAGACAGTTCAAATTATTTTTTTAAATGACCAAATTCTTACCTCTCATATCCTTTAGAATTAAACAGGCTGTTTTTGTTTCTGTGCCTTTAAGACTGGAATGTGTAAATGACCCTTTCTCTGATTAGTCACCCTTTATTGTGCCTCATTCAGAAAGCAGTCCAAGACTCAACACTTCTCATAACTTGAGTGTGATTGGTTTGTTTAAGCTGTTTTTAGGTTAAATAAACAGATACATGTAAATGATGTAGTGACATCACAAAAAATAGTAAATTCAAAACAATTTTTTGCTGCTTTAAAGTCGTTTAAAGTCATATTGCACTGCTTCTGTTGGTCCATTTGTCATGGAATTGTCTCACAAACACACACACACATACACATATAACATGATACTGAATTAAACCAAAATGTTGACCCAAATATACATGCCAAGCACAAACTGTAATATATTTTTTATGAAATGAATTGTATGTTTGAAGTTGAAATGAGAAAATGAATGTAGCAAATAAATCATTCAGATACATTGTGACAGACCTAATATTAGACTTAATATTACATTTAATGCTCTTTACTGACAGGCAATAACAGCTTGGTGAATAGGCAGATACAGGTTTAGATTGTGCAGCCTAGCAAATAAATACAAAGATTGGAGTATATACAGTGTTTCACCGAGGTTTACATTTAAGTTTTCACTGTGGGAAATGTTTTCCTTTTTATGTGCCCAAAAAGCACATAAAAGGATCTGTATTGTTGTGCTGGTAGCCTGATTTTCAGATTGAAAAGAAAATCAGTAGTGTTGCCCATTCGTGACCGAAGCTCATGGGGAATTCCAGTGTTCTTGGTCATGATCTGTTTCAAAGATTACATCTTCACTGTCAAACATTAACAGACTGAAGAAACACTATTCAAGTTGCACAACTTCAGACAGTCTATCAAAAACATAAAACCAGGAAACGAGTATAACTAAGCCTCACATTTTTTAATTATTTGTTTAAATATTTTATTTAACCATTTATTCCTTTATGTTTTGGGAAATGGAAACACATGCATATTATTAATAATTCTTTAACCATAGAAACAATAAATAATGATAGAGAAAAACAAAACAGCCACCCCTTTGCAAAAAAATCTAAATACATGTGAAAATCTCCTACAGTTTCTCATTATGGTGAAGAGGAAATTTTCTGTGAATGTTCTTGTCCAACTAACAGAAGGTATAAAAGAACACATTTGGTTTTTTTAGAATGATGTATCTATTATAATTTTTATTACATTCTTTTTTTTCATCATCTTTTCTTTTCATTTGTATAGGCCTGAAAAACATTTTGAGCTGCATTTTAATGTATGGCCATCTTATTTAGGCGTTTCCCACTGGCAGAATGGAAATTGATTTGGATATGTTTTAAATACAAAAAATGTATCTTCCACATAACTCTGTTATCAGATTAACTAGAATGTTGGTTAGCTCTCAAGGTTTGAAATGTTGGGCTTCTGTGTGGAGCTGCTAGTGAGCAATGAGGGGTGAAATGAGAGGAATAAGAATCCCCTGCTTTGAAAACAATTCCCATTGCTCCAGGAAAGATGGCCGTACAGATAGCTGCAGTTTTTTTGATATCAAAAATTGAGCCCAGCTGCCTAAATAAAAATTGCACTGAAAACCCTGAATTTGAAAAGTGCTGAATTTCTTGCGCAAGCTATAAAGATGAAAATGGAGTTTACATTTTGTAAATCATACACATTTCCATCTAAATCAATTCCATCAGTGTTGATGTAGAAATACATTAACTGGTTAAATGCAGCCATTCCAAAATAGGCAGAAGTTTTATGGCTGCTGTAAAAGGGGATTAATAAAGTTTATAATTATTTTTTGTGGGCGGAACGTAGATCAGTTATCTAGAGACAGACTTTGGCACAATAAAAATGTGCGAACTGTTTACAGAGTCTCTTTGCAAAGATGTGTCATTTGTCAGGGCCAAAGAAACTGCTAACAGCAGATGAAGGTGCTGCTGCTGGATCGCTGCCACTTTAGCTTCACTTTGCTTTTTTTATTTGGGCCACTGACAGAAAAAACTGAGCCTAATCGAGGCTGACATATGGCACTGTCAGAACATCTGATTTGAGAAAAAGAATCATCTCTCAAGTCTAGAACACACACACACACACAAATGCTGCTTTAGACATGCTGAGCTATTAGTGTGTAGACATTACTCTAATTCTTTTACTGGTTAATTATTGCTTCTGACTGGAGTCAATTTTTAAACAGAAGTTACACTCATGACTGTTTATCTTTCAGGAGTGTGTGTGTGTGTGTGTATGACCTCTGTCTTGCTTGGCATCAAGAACAAAGATAAAAATTCATTGGTCACTCTAAAAAAATGATCACCGTTGAATGTTTTAATATATTTTGTGATAAAAGTAAGATAAATGGATTGTCTTTAACTTGTCTTTAAGTTGGTCTTTCTAATGATAATGCAAATTTAAAATTTTACTCATGCATACACTCATTGTTATGCATCTTTGCTACGTAGATATTTAAATCTATTTAGAATTAAAATCTATTTAGCCTATTTTAATTATTTTAAATGACTTCTATGTTCATCTTTCTTTATTTATTCCTTTCCATTGAAGCATTTTGGAATTTTTAAAAGGCCGTGTTCTGAGTTACTGTTCCATTAAATGCATTTTTATGGTTAGCCCTGATATTTCAGGTAATTTTCAATATAATAACTGCTACTTATAGTGACAGACCTGCTGTTCTGCATTGCCATGGTTCACTCACTGAGGGGACACTGGCACAGTCTAATTTATTCAAATAAGATTCCAGTTGGATGCAGAATGCTGGATGACTCCCACACACACGCGTGCCCACAAGCACAGCAACACACCAAAGCACAAGCAACCCACAGATTTCACACAGCCGCTTCCTCCCTCCATGGCCATGTTCCCTCAGCCTGGTGTGCACATGGCCTGTTTCATCTCTGTGTAAAAACACCACTGGTTACTCATTACCGTTTCGCCTGAACACAACACTCACATTAAAGCCTCCCCCTGCTCCTGATAGGACAGAACTGAAAGGATGGTTGAATGAGCTGAGATGTGCCATTCAGGTGAGAGTAACTTGCAATAAATTATAAAAAAAAGCTCCATACTCCCATTTGTCTATATATAGATGACTGAAATGTGGCTTGGACCTATCTTTTATAACATTTCTCAGACGAAAGCTCTGCATTTCCATGCTTTCTACATGCACCATCTGACCAGTAAAACTGACCATTGTCCATCAATGGTCAGTTTTACTGGTCAGATGGTGCATGTTGAAAGAGCATTGCTAACAAAACTGCAGCAACAGATAAGCTGTCATCTCAAACTTTACAACTCCAGTGGTCAGGGTGCTTAATAAAGTGGACAGTGAGTGGAAACTGTTTAAAAACTCTAGTGCCACTGCTATGTCTGATCCACTTGTACCACCACAACACATGTAAACACCTAAACACTATGTCCTCAGTGGTGTTCCTCTGGGAGACTTAACAAATGATCCAGATGTACTGCAATCTGGAATTTTAGATTTGGAATTGTAAGGAATTAAGTGGACCTGTCAAATGTAGGTGTATCTAAAAATGATAGGTGAGTGTGTGTCTATATATAAACATAACATTAAAATCCCCTGTCCTCTTTGTGCTGCCAAATAGCTCTGACCCATGGCATGGACTACATAAGACCTCTGAAGGTGTGCTGTGGTATCAGATTTACATTTACAGCATTTAGTAGACACTTTTATCCACAGTGACTTCCAATCCCTAACTACAGCAACTTGGGGTTAAGGGTACTTTGGGGTCTTGCTCAGGAATCAGCAACTTTGGGGTCTTGCTCAGGAACCTAGTGGTGGTATGCTGAAGGTAGGATTCAAACCCATGACCTTTTGGTCCAGAGGCAAATATTCTACCCACTAAGCCACCACCACCCCTTAAGCAAATGAGCGAAGCAGATTATTTACGTGGTGCACACCTTACTCTCCTAGCCAGCATTTAACTTTTAGCACTTTGTGCTTCTTTGGGACCAGATAACTCCTCTCTGGGACCTTTGCTACACATGTGCATGAGTGAGCATCCATGACCCTGTTGCCTGTTCACCAGCTGTCCTTCCTTGGACTGCTTTGAGTAGGTACTTACCACTCCACTCCAGGAACACAAGAACTATGTAGACCTTTTCCTTCTTCCAACACATCCATGTAGAACTTTTCCTTCTTCCAACACACCCACTTCAAGAACGGACTGTTCATTTGCTGCTTAATATATCACACCTCCTTGGTAGGTGACATTGTAACAATATAATCCATGTTATTCACATGTAAGTGGTTTCAATTTTGTGTCTGATCGCTATATATATATATATATATATATATATATTTAAAACCATAGTGCACCAGATTTTCACAGTATAGAAAAAAAAAAGCAGACTGTACAGTGACCAGAGCGCTAACAGTGATGCAGAGGGTTTATGATGTTCAACAGGGATTACAGATTATAATCCCCAAATGCCATAATCCTTCCATTCCCTCTTTTCTGTTCACTGTTCATCATAGTAATTCACTCTGGAGTCTTAATTATTGTCATGCTTTTGTCAAGGTCAGACTTAAATTTCCTTCCTCAAAGTTTATTTTAATCTTGTCCATGGCTTTGCATGCTGTTTGCATTCGTGTTCCTAAACACACAATGTGTGTGTGTGTGTGTGTGTGTGTTTGTACATATGTGTGTGTCCCAAGCCTGAGCAGTGAAAAGTAAAGCATAAACTAACATTTCACTGTACGTATGAGTGGACACACCCAGATTTAAATGTTCAGGAGCAAATATATTTGCAGTCATTTAGCAAAAATAAGTGAAGATGAAGGCTTTACGGTCATACCAGCAAGATGCACTTGCTATATTTGATTATAGTAATCAATTTTCATTTGGCTCCAGTTCAAGACGCACTGATATTACACTGACCGAGGCTGTAATATCAAATACATGATTACATTATTTAGGCTACTTTGTATAAACTGGCAGTAGGGCTGGGTAGTAGCGTTATGATTATTTTGCTAAATACTGTTATTGTGATACCTTGCACCAAAAAATACACTTTAGTTGCATTACATAAATGCCTTGATGAAACATATATTGTGGTTAATTTGGAACTGTGACTCTCCAGGGAAATTACAGCACACAGTAAAAAAATGTGATTGGTTAGAGGCTCATTCAGCAGCATCCGGTGATATTAATATTGCAAAAGCCAATATTGTGATAACTCACAGACACACAGAAGGTTGCGGATTAAGAAGAGCAAGTGTTTATAGCAAGTTGACATCAACCCCACATGTGCTGAAATCTTTGCTTATGTGGTTTCTGCTACTGTATGATACACTATTATCAATGCCAATTGGTAGAGTATAAGCTTCCATTACTCGTTAGCTACATTAGCCTTGTAGCTACACTACAAAACTTAAGAAGCAAAATGCAGACACCAAATATGTCTTGACCTAATCAAATACATTTGGAGGGAGAAAGGGGGAGACTGTTCAAATTTGTCCCAAAGCATACAAATGAAATATGTAAGGATTGATTATGGCAAGGATTGATTATAGCAAGAGAATAATCTATCACTGCACAGTCAGTGTGAAGCAATACACATAATTCAAAGCCCTGTCATCACTAATGAGCCCAGTGTCCAGTCTTATGAATACAGATGCCACCGTATTATGAAACTGGCCAGCACCTCACCCACTGAAGTAAATATTTAATTTTGCTGCATGTTGCCATGGCAGCACTGTCCCAAGGCTTCACACTGGAGAGAAATTATTTGCTCTTAAATCTAAGTTGACACTGTCCCAATGATACCACTGACCCTTTTGGCTTGACACTCTTCTAGAGGATTTTATATGCGGCCTAATTTCCATTTGTTCACCCGAGTACTGTGTCCCTTCAGAAAACATAGTCTGCATATGCATTAGAAAAAGGCATAAGTTCATGAATTAAGATACAAATGGCGTGTGTCTGTGTTAAGTGTTGAAACATGTGGTGTCGTGTGACAGTGGTAAAGGTGTAAAATCTATTTCTCTTGACATGTTTCAGCCTGAGGGGACAGTGATCACACCACTTCAGCAGCTCTACTGAAGTGGTGAATTACCATTAAGGTGCCTGTAGGGCATATCCAGAGTTTTTTTCATTTTTTTTTTTTTTATTCCAGTTATGTATGCATCATATTTCCTTATTTTCTCCCTTGTGTTTAGATGAGGCAAAATAAAATCTGTCTGTTTAAGGTGCTCTTTAGCTTTCTGTTTTGATTTTATGATGACAAATTTTGCCACAGAGTGTTTTGCATCTGGAACTAGGCAAATAGTGCAGATGTAGTTTTATGCAGGAATGCAGCAGAACAGCACATATCCTCCAAGTGGTTCACCATAGTCTCTCAGTCATTGGTTATTGGTTATATACTGTGAGGGAGCAATTAAAATAGCATTAAACAGGTTCCCTCTTGACAGTTAGCCCTGTTAGGAATTTACATCCTCTGTTAGAATAATTACCAAATGCAGCAAAGCATCAACATTCAAAAACTGTAAAACACCATGTGACACCACAGCTAGGCTAGGTATGCTCTTCATTCCTTTTTTTAATTTTTTATTTTCATTACAGATACTGTACCTGAAGATATGTGGGCCTTAATGGGGAAAAAGGCTATTTGTGTCAGACACAATGGATTTTACACTGCTAGTGCAAAATGTGTGCCCTTAATATTACTACTGTATTACTGCAGCCTTAATGTTACAGCAGTTAAGGGACATATATATTCAATATTCTTCTATGTTAGCAGTCTGCAAGTAGGCAAATGTTGAGTTCCAGTGGAAACCTTTTCCAGTGAATAGAGAGAAAGCTTAGTTAAATACTGAACTTCCTCATTATGTGAGAAAAAAATAAAGTATTCTAATACTTTTAAGGACTAAACTCATCCATGAGGACACACAGGTACTACAGGTTCACAGGCCGGATTGTCTGACCAGTTCACCATCTTTCCAGTCCTCAAAAGCTTGAGGGGTTGAAATAGAATGGTCCCTGTATATATATATATATATATGAAATATAATAAGGACTTTTTATCCTTAACATTTGCAAACACACACAGAGGCCATTCTACTTCAATCTTATAATGTCTTGACACTGATTGCCTGGTAGATTGATCCACTGAAAATAATCTGACATCTGCCTATACCACATTTTCCTATCCCATGGTGCCATTTTCCCACTATCCCCCTCAGTTTCACAGTTGACAGATGGTCAGTGCTGGTATGTTGGTGTGTGTGCAGGGGCTCACTTTCCTGTGCAACAGAAACACTAAATCCAATCAGAGCTGCTAAAGCAGAGAGAATAACAACACACAAGATAAACCTGATAATAACAGCTGTGGTCCATGGACAAATGATGTGGTCATCAAGTCATGCCAATTAAATACACAGCTTTGAAAATTAATTTTAAAAAATAATGTGGTGATAAGCATTTAGACTGCTTTTAATTAATATAATATATAGCAAAGCAAAATAACAGTTTAGATAAGCTCACCAGCAGGCCTATACTTTAAAACAACCTATGCCCTATTCCAGTTTTCTAGTGTAAAATTTATCTTCATATCAGTGTCCACTGTGTATCCCAGTGTTGATGGTTAATCTAAATTTTTGTATTTATTTTGGGTTGTACAGCAGAATAGATTCTAAAAAAAAGTGGATTGGAAGAATATTTGAAAACAGTTTGAATGGAGCAGAACAATCTAGAACAATGATTGAAGGGAGAAGGATAAATGGGAGAGAACATTTAAAACACTGTGAGGCAAGAACATTTTTTAACAGTGTGAACAGTGGAGAATGTTCTAGAACAGTGTGAATGATGTGAGCTTCTAGAACATATAAAAATAAGTCCATGAAAATATTCTAGAACAGCATAAACAATGAAGAAAATTCTAAATGGACAGAACACTGGAGAACAGGGTGAACTGTGAACAAAGCATAAACAAATATGACCTTTCTAGAGCTGAATGAATGGGGGCGAGCATTATGTAACAGTGAGGATCTGTATAACGGTGTAAAATCTCTAGACTTAAATTCCCCACTCTTATATAAGTATATAACCCCACGTTTATATATCTTAACTACATAACTTGCATATTAGTTTCATGTTGGGTACACAATAATTTACAGTAGTTACTACATAATTCTTTCAAATCTGGAGTCTAAGGAGTTAACTCAGAACGCCATTGAGTTTAAACAGTTTCTGGAATGGAAATGGGCGTCTTGTGACACATTCAACCACAACATCTCTACAGTAGCCTGGCTTTATTGCCTGAAATGCTACTGTGTTTATAATCTGATAAGAGAAAAAGGAGTGTCTCAGTGGCCGTTCTGTCTTACAGCCCTCATCACAGCATTGCCATCCTACTTTCTCTCTTTCCTCTGGTCATCTATATGACAGATTGACTGTTCTGAAGTCGGCGTCAGGCACTGCTGTAATGATAATGATGTCTTCATGCCTTCTGGTCATCTGTTATATCCCCTGTGCTCATTCAATGTAATTACAAGGACGATGTACTGACTGATAAGGAAGTGCCGAGCAAACAGAAGAACAAGCATGTCAGCAGAGTAAACATGTTGATTATATAGCCTGTTTGTCACGTACTGTATCTTGTACCAATGAAATGAATGCATTCAAAGTGAATAGCTAGACGCAAGAGACAAGATGTGAAAACATGCCAGCCAGGGGTGTGTACCTTTGACAGCACAGCTATTCTATTTGATTCTGACTTTTTAGGATAGGATACAATTAAACAGTAGAACGTGAGAGTGTGTGTTATCGCGAATAACGTAATTTCTGCGACAGCACATGACTTTGAGTGATTATCTGATATAAGCCTGCTGTCACAGAATATGCAGTGCAGATCAAATATTATCCAATGGTTATCTAATGTATTCACTCTCTGTTTTTGTTTGCACTGGTGGAAAATGGGAGGACATGCCCCTCTACTTTTTGAAATTATTTGAGATAAATTGAAGAGCACTTTTTGTCTAGTTTTACATGTGAATAGCTGTTTATTGGTTATAGTCCCCTACATTTATCGGACCAATCTTGTCCGTAATATAGTGGAAAATTAGTAAATTAATGGTTAGCCGCAGAATGAAATAAGCCGTCACTCAGGAAACTCAGAATTACATAGTTCTTATTGAAAGACCTGTGCTTAACCCTAACCCTGTTGTATGATGAATTATGAAATATTAGTTTTCACAGTGATTCACTCTGATTATTTTAGGATTATTTAAAATAATACCATAGTATGGACATACACAGCACACATAAATGACAACAGAAACTATCTACTGGAGCACAGATGGTAAACACAATACGCCAAGATTTTTACAAGTTATTTTTGCATTAGAAAGCCTGAGAGTTTAATCTGAGTGTATTCTTTATTTTAATGCCATTGTAACTGACAATAATATAGCATTCCAAAACACATTCTGATTGACTAATAAGACAGTACAATGTGTTATGCATCAATATAGCACATCTTTAAATTAATATCAAGAATATGAAGAAAAACTTTAAACATTTAAATGTTTAGAACACAGCTAATACACAAGTAGGGTATTAGTGTTGTGAAAGACATGCAGTGAAAATTATCTGGCCTTTTTAATGCTTTTTCATATTGATGATGACGGTTGCTGCATGGTTGTCTGTGGGCTGCGTCGCTCTGTGTCATCTTTTTGCTTCGTTACACAACAGCTGGTCATGTCTGGTGTAGATGAGAGTGGGCTGCATGCAGTGACCCATCCCTCGCTAATCATATTACTGCAAGAAAGGGACGCGCACAGGCTCAGTTCATCTGCAGAGATAAGAAAACAACAAGTGATGTTGCTCTTACTGAACAGACACTGTTGCTGCTTTTCCCCTTTTCTGCAGGAAATCCCTGTTGGTGTGCTGGCTTGCTTGGGGACACAGCAAAACAGTTATTTTAATCAGCTGTCTCTACGACTTATTGCTACAATAAATCTTCTGAGGGAGCTGAAATGCGGCTGCTAGCAGAATAACAAACACTGTCTAGGTGTTTCCTCAGAGAATACTAGTAAATGGATTGGCATAAATACTCCTATGTATGACCTAGAACATCTTCTCTAAAAAGCTTAATTACATGTAATACATACAAAATGTAGTTTCAAAACATATTGTTCACTCCTCCAGTCTATACAATACCGTATATGTAGAAAAGCAACTTCATTGTTCTGGTGATGTGAAAATGAGACATTTACATAATATGTACCTATTCAACCTACAACCGTTTAGCCCCTCCCACTGATGCAGAAGTTATAAGTCCAGGCTTTTTGTTGATGAGACACAATACAGGACAGCCAATCAGAGTCCTTTTACATATAGCAGTTTTAAAGGCCCAATGACAAAAACAGCTTGATTGTATTAGATAAGTAGAGAGTATAATACGGTCATAAGAAAATAATAACAAGTAATAGATTTTGGTACATAAAATCACAAGAATGTCAGTGGACCTAATCTACCTTTCTAAGAAGTCTAGTTCTAGCCACAATCACCTGCTCTGGCTAATTTCTTTGGAAGTCCCTGGTTGGATGGAACATTATGTAAGGGGGGTTGGCTGCATGTTAGATGCAGATTGTAGCTAAGTATGGCAATAAATATGGGAAATAAATCTTCAAGAGGAGGTTTGGTGACCACTGATCACACAGTAAGGATATTTACTATGATCTTCTCATAAGCTCTCATGTTTCTATATTTCCTCAATAACCTTCATCCAGTGGGAAAGACAAGACTTCAATACACCACATGACCTATTGAAGCCTGGTGCCCTGATATTAATAACTGATGTAACACCAGTCTCATGGTGTACAAGTTTACATTGTGCTCCAAGGGATGCCTAATGTTACTCCTAATTATCTATCCTCCTACAGAGGTCCAGTTCCAAAAACAACCCACTCACCTCCATCTAATGTTACCCTGTTTCTGATTAATTAGGATGGTTGAGAGTTTGATTAGATTAAACTCTACAAGATGAGTGGACCTCTAGGAATAGGGCTGGACAGCCTTGATTTAAATAAATCAGTTGGTAATTCTTTTAATGAAGGAGAACAGTTTATCTGCCCCACAAATTGAATGGGGTTAATTCACATCAAACAGAATGTGTAACGTTCTGTAATGTGAGGACAATAAACACGTGTGGTTTTGGACTAACCTCATGCAAATGTGCTGAGCAGCGACCAGTCAGATTGTTCACTGTAACTGATAGTCAAACTAAGTCATGATAAGAATAGACACTCAAACACAATGGGAGATATAAAGGTATGTAAGTGGAGATATTAACAAATGAATTCCAGCTTTGAAACAGAAATAGCCTACAATGCATACACATTCACTGGACACCTAATGCTGCTTGTGTTTTAGCAACACAGCCCAAAGTGGCAACATTTGAAATGTACACTGTATGGACAAAATTGGAACACACCTGTTTACCAGGGTTTGGGCTAGGCCGCTTACTTCCAGTGAAGATCAGTCTTAAGGCTTCAGCATACCAAGACATTTCGGACAATGCCATGCTTCCAACCTTGTGGACACAGTTTGGAGAAGATCCTTTTCTATTCCAGCATGACTGTGCCCAAGTGCACAATGTAAGGTCCATAAAGACATGGTTGGATGAGTTCCGTGTGGAAGAACTTGACTGGCCCGCACAGAGCCCTGACCTCAAACCCATCCTGGAATGGAGATTGCAAACCAGCCCTTCTCACCCAACATCAGTGCCTGACCTAATAAATGCTCTACAGAATGAATGGGCACAAATTCCCACAGAAACTCCAAAATCTTGTGGAAAGCGTTCCAAGAAGAGTGGAAGCTGTTTAACTGCAAAGGGGTACCAACTCCAAATTAAAGTCTATGTATTTGAATGAGTCCCTGTTGGTGTAATGGTTAGTGTTCCCAATACTTTTGTCCATATAGTGTAGAATGGCTGCAGCCCCCACTAACATTTTTTTTTTACTAAAAAAGGCAAATGCAGTCATGACTATACAGAACTATGCCGTGATGTTCTTACCGTGGAACAACATTTTGACATTATGGTAAGATATGAGCCCCCACTCAGAATTTTGACTGTGTCTGTAAGTCTGTGTGTCTTGTTTTTTTCCCCCATTGTGGGCTTTTGTTTTGTATTGTGCTGTTGCCATGCTGATAACTATAAATATCCTAAAAACAAAACAAACAAACAAAAAGACTATAAATATCTGTTTTTTTCTGGGAAAAGTTTTGTTTTACAGTAGACCCATTTAGGGAACGTTTAGTAGAATGTTCCATTCCTGAGTCATATTAAAATATCTAACTCAGGAGTGAACTCAGGGGTTTGTGTTAAAGAATGAAATGTTACATCAAAATGAGGACAACTATCGTGTGTCCCTTTTCAGCCAATGCCGTTTTTTTTCCAGCAAAAGCAAAATTAGTAGCTCTGACTGAGGTGGATAGGAGCTCTTCTAAACTGATTTTTCTAATGAAGACGTCTGAAACTTAGGACTTTCAGCTAGTCTTGGGAGCTGGTGGCCTAGTAGTTAGGGAGTTGCCCCTGCAATCAGAAGGTTATGGGTTTGAATCCTAGGACTTGAGCAATGTACTGTACCCACACACTGCTCCCTGGGCGCCCCCCGTTGGTGGCACCCCTCTGCTTCGCCTGGTGAATGGGTTAAATGCAGAGAAAGAATTTGGTGTGCTGTGGTGTGTTCACGCATGTTCCATCAACACATCACACACTTGAGGAGCATGGATGGCTGAATCCCTTATTATTCATCATGTAAAGTAAATCTTTTGAAGTAAAGTGTGGATAGTACATCCTAGACAACAGTTCACTGGAACTGGTCGGCATGGCAGCCACCATATTCAAAGCTTTTCCTTCCTCCCTAAGAAACTGGTGGTCCCTGTAAACGGGTGGTGGGCGTGAATCTAGTGCTACCCCCGCACCCCCCTGTACTGCGTCAAGACCCTCCTAGAATCACACACGAGCAGCCCGTCCATTTCTATAGCACGCTAGGATTGGCCAAGCACTTTATATATTTCTGTTAATATTAATTTACTTTATTTGCATATTGAGCTACGATTGGCTAGTATTTCGGCGGACGGCTTTGTGGATGACCCACAAGCCTATAAACCCTGCGCGATATACACATTAATATTCTACATATTTATACACGGTTAGCCAATCGTAGGGTTAGGAAGGCGGGTCTTTGCTGAAAACGGGTGGGGGAAAAAAGAACTCACCACGCATAAACCCAGGTGCAGTATTCATTTGCCATTTCTCCCGTCTTCTCTCCCGCGACACTTAACTCCACCACAACAAATATGCCCAGCTCTACACCACGCACCCACATCTGCAGCGAATGCCCACCAACTGCACCGTGTGGGTAAGCGCGAAGGGTCTATTTTCACACAGGATCTCCCAATAGTTTGGGTTTTTTCCCAAACCAGGTGCAGAAAGCAGCAGCAGCGGCAGTAGTCCGTCCTGGAGGTAATGGCCGGCCACGAGTGGGAAGACTGGTTTGAACGGGAAGAATTTATCGGGCAGATCAGTGACATCCGAGTGCAAAACCTCCAAGGTAAGCTAGAGTTTCTGAATCTAACCTGAAAAACGAAGGCTCTGTGCTACAGAGTGTCTATGCGTTTGATGGATGTTCCAACTTCGAAACAGTGTTTCCTCTCTTTGCTGCAGATGTGCTCATCCACCGGTGTGTGGGATGGACCCACTAAAGTAGAGCATGCAGTTTTCATTTCAGTTTGGCTTGCATTCGTTGTTTTTTTTTTCACGCATCCCTGCAAAATGTGGTTAAAAATACAGGTTTCTTGGTCTCTACGTGGGCAGTGAGGAGGCATGAGTAATGACTGTGGAGAATAACTGCTTGGGATACTCAGAGGAAAAGAAATGGATGGTCCTGGTGAGCGCCACTCGGGATAGGCGCACAGTCAAGTCTTTGGGTTTAAGAGAGAGCTTGGGTGTGTTAAACTGGTCATTATGAGAGGGTGGCCCCTTAAGGCAAAGTGGCCTCAGGTGCGAAGCAACAGGCATTTGCTTTGAAGTCTCCAACCTGTGAACAAGAATAAATCCATCCAGTGGAAATCATTGTTTTAATGAGTGCTTCAATATCTCAGGGGCTTCACACTTCACCTGGACTAATTTAGTCTCAATGTCTTCATCCACCCTCCTCACAAAGCACTTGGGGCAGCTGGTGGCCTAGTGGTTAGGGAGTAGACCCTGTGATCAGAAGGTTGTGGGTTCAAATCCCAAGGGCTGCTAGGGGCCCCTCTGAGTCACCCTTGGGAAAGGTCCCCACACACTGCTCCCCGGGTGTTATGTTCCTGGCTGTCCGCTGCTTCACTGAGTTAATGGGTTAAATGCAGGAAACTGTTTCATGCTGTTCATGCATGCATGCATGCATGCTCATGTTCCATTGTTTTGAGTTTGATGTGAAATTCCAGAGCGCTTGCAGTCTTTGCTATTTATATGACCAGTTTTCAGACTGTGATGTATCTAAGGTGGTACTTTTGAAGTATACCTTCAGCTTTGCAGTACCTATAGTGTTGAACTCTTGTCTTCCACTAGTGTTACAGGAACTGTCTCAGGTTGCAGAAGTTCCAAGCCTGAGGTGCCTCTCTACACTTAGTCACCAAGGAGCTTTGGAGATGGAACACCAAGTGTTCAAATGAATACCCACCTATTATATGACAGGGAGAAATTGAAAAGAGAAGAAATGCTGCAGAAAACAATGCCCTGAAGCGAATTACATAACACACTCACTTCACTGAAAGAGCATTGCCCTCCGCATTGGAGCGCAGTATGTTCCCACACATTGCAGGCTCTTGAGAGCCTCACAGCTAATTGGGATTCATACTCGGCTCCATGCATGTGGGTTGCATAGAGCAGTGGTCTAAAATGACTTTCCATGAAACATCACTAGCCTATCTATCAAAGCACTTTGGACGTTTGTTCATGTTTTATTGTTACAAATGCACATTCCTGTGTACTATCTGTTATGGTGCTTTCTGAACTCCCTGGCATATTTCATAGTCTGCTGTGTCTGAAAAGCACACATGCATATTTGAAGTCTGAGTTATAGAAACTGTTCAATAATAAGGCAAGATAAAACTACTGAAGCTGTGCTGGTTTGACCTAAGTGTATTTAATTTACAGACTAAACATAGCAGTGCACTCTGTGGCAACTGTTGCCATGGTGGACAAACATTGCAGAATGTTGTCAAAAAACCAGTTTGAAATAATGATAGCAGACCAAAAGGTCATATGTTGTTTGATCAGTTGTTTTTGGCATGTAATGAGACTAATGTTGGGGTAGCATTTGTTGTTATAATTTCTAACTAGCTTAATTTCGATTAGCTGAAAAAACTTGTGTAGCATTTTGTATTTGGAACTCTATCTTTAGTTTGAAGGCTGTATCATAGAGAGACTGAGAGTTTGATCCCCAGTGATGCCACAGCCATCTGTAACCAGGAGGCCAAAACAGTGCAGTCGGCACTTTCTGTCTCTGGGTGGCCAGTGAGACCTATCCATCATTCAGCCTGCACTAGAGCGCTTAATGTAACTGATGGAACAGGGTTAGTGTTTTTAGTGTTCTCCTCCAAGTGCTTAGATCTGTCCAGTGACTTTGCTTTAGTGGCAGTAGAAAATACGCGGTCACACTTCACATGAACCCGAGGAAACTGACAAGTTAAGCCAACAAATTCTGTATATGCTCATTCCACCTTATTTGATTAACTGGATTTGTGTGACATAGTTCAGTTGTTCAGTGAAGTTAAATGCATCAGATGTAAAAGTGTTGTGTTGAGGAAAATTCTTTGTACTGTCCCAGATGACAGCCTCTGATCATATGGCCTGTAAACGTCAGTCTGTTGATTGTGAAGTGGCCATGGTTGTTGGGCAGGGCTAAAGCGCCTGCTTCGAGGCAGAAGGGCCAGTAATGCTGGAGCGTTTACCTTAAGAGCCAGACATCTGCTGAAGCGTTTTTAAAGTGCTGAAATGGAGCCAACTTGTGCTGGGATGCAGAAAGTGCAATAAAACGGAGAGAAAAGCTGCACTTGACTCTTTGGACAGTGTGACTGCTGATTCGTCAAGCAGGACAAGTTTTCATATGAAGTGGTGACTGAAAAATTACCTTTTTCAGTTTTACACACACACACACACACACACACACACACACACACACACACACACACACACACACACACACTAGTTTGTATATCTTTTGGGGACATAGTGTCATATATATGTTCCAGATGTATTTTATATGTTTTCTCTGTCTGGGCTGAACCTTCTAGATTAATTTTTGTTTTTCGTGTTTTAGCATAATTCAAAAACTTCCCATTCATCACGAAGTGTGTGCACATGGGCCAAAAGAAATGGTCCAGAAATGGTTTTCTATTAACATCTGTTAAAAGCTTTTTCTTTTTTTCTGTAAAGTTACTTTTTTGATTTTATATACACACACATATATATATATATATATGGACAAGATATATGTGAGTATCTGCATGTTAAAATAATCTAACCCTTACCTTACCCTCAGTAGACAAAAATAATTGGTTTTACCTTTTCAGTTTTGCACACATGCATGCACGCACACACACACACACACACACACACACACACACTAACCACCACTTTCGGAATGTGCTGTTCCACATTAGAGGAGTTTTCAAAAGCCAGCTTGAAGTGACCGTAGGCTACAGTGCTGTACTGTTTGTGGTATGAGTTTTCAGTGAGAAAGGGAGCAGGACAATGCTTTCTTCTTTTTCACTCCCCCCCCTAAACCCACTCTTCACTTTTTTTCTGTCAGTATTACATTATGATAGTTTCACTCCTCAGACTTCTAAAATAACTCAGATATCTGCTTCACTTCAGCAAACGCAGTTCCTCTTTCATTCTCACCATAAAGTGTTCCATGTTTATTTATCCGTTGTGAAATCACCACTGGAGCAAGGTGCTCTTGAGTATCCATGGGTAACTCGTTTGGATGTTGTTAGGACGAGATCATGGTGCTGCCCAATAGTGCAGAATCACCTATTTGTTAATCCACTGTTTGAAGCACCCTGACTGTTATCTCTCAGGGATGCTTCTTGATTACTTGTCATGCTGAATACAGATGTTAATCCCTCAATGCTGCTTGATTGCACATTGCAGTTTAAAAGCCTGTGTCATGGTAAGCAAATTTTCTTGCTTTTTTGAAATAAGAATTAAATGTAGTAAGTACATATCGTTAGAATTAACATTTTAATGCTGAGGCACAGTGCTAGAGACTCCTGGTAAATCCTCTCTGCGTCACTCTCCTAATGCTGACTCTTACTGGACAATCTGTTGCATCTTCAGGGAGAAACAATTCAGCAACAGCTGCCACTGCATTGTCACAGACCGTCAGAAAGCAGTGTGTTGTCCCAAATCAGAATCACTTTCGCGGCCAGTGACACGTACATACGCTATAGATTTGTCGCATAATTGAACCACACAGCATTAAAACAGTAATAAATAATTCGAATAAATTGTGTTTTGATATGTTGACAAATGTCCAAAGAGACAAAGCCAGAAAATGGTTCCCAAAATATACTGTTACTGATGGATTTCCAGCATCAGGATGCAGCATCCAGAATCCACAGCATCAGTGAAGACGGCCATACTGTAGGAGTGTCGTCTATATATAGCCGAGTGCACGAGCATTTCACTGGTCTCACAAACACTATATGCAGGGAGAGTGCAGCTGGTTTGCTGGAAGCTTCTGCAGCTGAACTATTATATAAGCCACGTTAACCATGTAGTCACCAGCACACTTCTCACTTTATCATCCTCCTCCGCTAGCGGTATATCTATAACATCCACCTCCTCACTGATACTGCATTGAGTTTTACCATAAAGTGTGCAGACCACAGCTATGACTACGGCAGTGTTCAGTAGCAGCAGCTAAAGCATTTATGGGTAGCCCATGATAGTGTGTGTTATTTATCGTATACAATTTTTATTATGCAGTTTGCACTTTATTAATATTTTTCATTACAGTTTTCAATGCAGTTGCATGAGATTTCTTTTTCTAATAGCAAAGACCCCCTGTGGGCTCCACATAACTACAGAGCTTACGCACTGGTTTTATTACAAAGTCTGCAGTGTAAGTAGTTATTCCCTTAAGTGGTCGGGAATGATTAATATTTAGATATTGAATATAGTTATATCAATATAGTTCCGAACCGGTTTAAGTAATGGAAGGAGACCTTTACCTTAGATGGAAGGAAACCTTTACCTAATTTTGAAACGCATGTTACAAGGTCTGATAAACCTGTAAAGGCAGTCTGACGTAAGTGCTGTTGAGGTCAGTCTTTGTTTCAGGGTTGTGAGGACATCGAGCCTGTTTTATTAGATGCAGGTGTTTCTAATGGCTGGCAGCAAGCTAGGAGTAGGCTGCTAACAGTGCTGAATAAAGTAAAACTTGCAGACTCAAACTTGTATTTGTTCTTACCTCTGATTTTTATAAATAGCAATGAAGTTCACAGCAGGCCTTTGCTGTAATAAAGCAGCTTAATTCAGGTTGTGTTAAGGTGATAGTTTACTAATAAAGCAGATTTGCACAGTATTAGTGCACCAGCCCAAAGATGTGTGCTGTCCAGTGCTTACATGTTTGGTTTTACATTGGAACTTGAGGCTAATGTGGCTAATGGGTTGTTAATATAGGTAACGGAACTGTATGTATTCAAATTCACTGTTTGGCATAAAAGGCAGCAGCTGCCATCTTGAAGCTGGAATGGCATCTGGACAGTGTCAGAAACCACATAAACAAGCTCATTTGAGATAACTTTAATGTGATTTAGATATGCAGTTTGCCCAAAGTTAACTGGTGGAATACAAGTTTGGACAGTGTGCGTAAAGGGAAACGTTGTAATTCGATTTCCGGTCAAATGGGCTCTTTAAAAGATTAGTTGAATATATATGCAATGTCTGGTGGTAATCATATCATTTATGCTTACTTATTGTTTATCCTTATTAATACATGTACTGTTTTCCCAGATTATTGAGTTTCAGTTTCTGTAGATGTAGTGAAACTGTCCTATCTAATTGCACGGCTTATCTGGTTGGTGAGATTGTTAACATAGCATTCACAGTGTCTCACTGTTCCAGATTTACACTTTATAGAGACATTTCATAGAACTGTTTGCTGTCATGTCATAATTTGTGAATAGATACATTTAATAGGTTTACAGATATTCATTTATTTTTTATTTTAGATCTCAAATATGCTAACTATTTGCGTAGAATTATAAGAAAAGGCTTTACAAAGTCCAGTCTTTGTCCTTCCACTGTGACATCATAATTGAATAACCGTTTGTTTGTCAGAGAATATGATAAAGTTTATTCAGTTATGATATCACAACTGAAAGATAAAGAATGACTCAATGTTTGAATCTGTTTGAATCACCCTTTCTCTTGCTCTCTTGCTTTCTTTTTCTCTCTCGCAGACACACACACACACACACACACTCTAACTTTAGCACACAATCAGTTGATCTTTCTTTCGGTCTTTCAAACAGTCCTGAACATACACTCTGACTCTCTCAAACTTTGGGCTCACTCTGTGCTGTGCTGAGACTTTGCAGCTGGAGTATTTATTTGGTCTTCAAGTGAGCTTTTCCCTGTCTTAAAGACAGGATGAACTGTCCCCCTGCTGCTTGCCAACTGAGGTTTACTCTTTAAAGACCTTTAGCCGCAAAATGCCACTGTTAGCACCAGTTTAGCACCTGAATTATCTCGGGTTAGAACACCACCTAAACACCGACCATGTTCATGTGCTTATCTTTTTGCCGCCTGACGCAAATCTACTAATTCTGCTTTGCTCGAACGTGTAGGTATTCTTAGGAATTACATCATTCCTGTACTCATAATGTAATTACGGCTGAACTGTAGAATGGCTCCAGTTCAAGACGATTCAAGCCAGTGAAAACATTGACATGCTCACAATGGCTGTATTGAACGTTCAAATGCTGATGCATGACACACGGCCATAACTATTATGTCTAATTTTCAGACTGAAAACACTACAGTCTCTTATGGAACAAGAGACAAATTTATCATATGAGGAGAAAGCCCAAAATAGGAAATATTCATCGTATCAGATTATTGCCATTCTTGGTTAAAGAGGGGGAGTATAATGCCCAGTTGATGACCGGATAACTATATCAGCTGCACAAAACTGGCTTGAGGAAGCTGCACAGTTTTCCAATCCAATTTCTATCTGCCACATCTGAATTTTACCATTTATTAACACAGACAATATTTTAATGTAATTTTCACATACTTAGATAAGATCCTTGCTCAGTGCTCAGAAGAAACCACTGGACAGTTGCTGAATGCCATTGCTAAACGTCTGAAATATGTTACAGCTAAATTACAGCTGTTAAACTTATGAGCTGAGCTGTCCGTATAAAGTTTTACCTAACTTCCCAACACTGGAGGAAAACAGGACAAGGATTAGTTCCTCATGAAATGACTTTCTCTACGGTTTTCTGGTTTCCATGACAATGAAGTGGAGCCCGTGAAACCCCTCCCACACCACTGCACTGGTAACAAATAACCACAGATTCGTTCTTCTGGAAAACTACTATCTGAAAGAATGAATTATACATGAGTTACAGCTTAATTTAAAAATAATTTTGGACTTAGAAATTCTTAAGTGTTACACAAAAACACATGGTTTACACAAACATATACAGACTGAAATTAGCAATTGGCCATTAACTTTTGTTATTAGTGTGCTTTAAGTTTTATGGTTTTCTTTGCAAAGTATGAAGAAACTCATTACTGTCTGTGGTAGTCAGCGGAACGAGACTGATATGGCAGATGGACATGAGATTCAAAAACGTCCTTTAAAATATAAATGAGCCATTCTCTACTGTTGAATAAAACCTAGAGGTGATGAAGTGGGGTTTAATGCCCTAATCTGAGCTTTTTTTGTTGAACATGGCACATGGGGCCAAATGAATTAAATCCACATAATTCCCCCATGATATTTTACTTAATCAGAATTTAATGACAATTTTGAGGGTTTAAGACTAAATATAACCTTGTATTTGTATAAGATATTGGAATGGACTGTCTGGACTTTTGGTTTCTCACTTGACATATTTGAAAGGAACGTTAAAAAAATCTTTCTAGCCAAAAATGCTCAGGATGTCACACGCTAAAGCCCTTCTTTGGTGTCACTTTAACTCATATCCACAGACGTCTTGTGAAGAATCACTGCGGAACAGTTCTTTCCTGTAATGAAAGGTTTTCCAAACCCTAAGCCAGAAAGTCTGCTTCTATGCCATATCAACATTCTGTCACAGACTGAAGATGTTTCTTAATCATAGGCTGAGTGTCTGCATGCAGTGGAAGGACAGAGTTATGCTGTGTTTACATTTTTGTGATGGAGAAAAAAAAACATTGTATATCTCATATCAGAAAGCAGGAAAGGTACATGGGCAACGGAGGACATGGCTGTGTAAATGTGTTCATGGTGACGGCATTAATGGAGCTGTGGTCTTATCAGTTTTAAGGGCATTTGGCAGATGTCCTTGTCCAGAGCGACTTTATATCAGTCCTATGTGGCATGGCTGGACAGTATGATGATTTTTTTCAATATTACAATAAATTGTATGTGTGTGTGTGTGTGGGGGGGGGGGGTAGGAAAAGCCTTTTTTGTTTAAAAACAAACTTTTTTGCATCCTAAAATGTTTGTATTGGGCAAATATTTACATTTAAATGTATAAGTTACATTTTAATTCATACATTTTATAATCAGCCAATAAATGGTTTAATTTAACCTTCAGGAGATTTTTCTTCTTAGAAGCAGAACTTTGCCTGAAAGAATAGAAACACAAAAATGCAGCATGTTGCCAAGAAACATGAACCTAAACCTTTTCTTAAATTCAGATGATGCCATTTGTGTGGAAAGAGGAAGATTTTTTTAGAGGTTAACAAAATATGGCTTTTTGAATGTTAAAAATGCTACCAAATGGGTTATAAGAGGTATAGCCTTATAAAAACTAAACGGTTCTCTCTAAGAAAAGTTGATGGCAGCAGTGATGATCTAAGGCAGAGGTAATCAGCTAGTCTTGTTCAAACCACAATCTGCAACACCTTTTAAAACTGATTAACTTTATAGAATTGGTTGTCTTTGACTGGATGGATCAAATGCATTAGCTATTTGTAAGAGAATGCACAACAAGTATGTTGGAATTAACTCTGGAGGAAAGTAGTTCCTCTGGAAGAGGGTTGGTGAGGTGACCACTTCTTAATCCAGTCAATAAAGCAGGTCTGTTATGACCTGGTTATTTTGACTGGTAAGAATGCATTGAATGCCCCATCTATCCAGGAGTCAACTAAGGTAGTTTTATCTTTTTAATTATTATGTAATTACAATAATGTTAAGTATAGTCAGGCAAATAAAAAAGAATAATAATTTGCACTGATTTACATTCTTTTTTATTTTTTGGAAATAATCCTTCAGTAAAAGTCTTGTGTATCTTACAGATTATCAACTGAAAGCATTTTGTTGGAGTTGGATACATGTGTGTCTAATAAAGACCATGCTCGTCTGTACCATTCCGAAGGCCTTTGTTGTCGTGCAGCAGTTCATATAAAAAGTGCTCAGGCATGGCTCAAAGTGAGCTGAAATGTATCAAAGAGCAGAACCCTCTGCTGCCATCAAAAAGACTCGCTGCTTTGGGCTCAGAACTTTGGGGTGCGTAGGAGGATATCTGAAGCCACACTCACTAACGATTCCTCCACAGGCTTTTAATTGGTGTGCAGTGAAGTGAAATTCACTTTGCTCTTGGTTTTCCCTGACATACACCCGAGTGAGAAGTAATGGCTTTGTTACATTTTATCAGTCCCGAGTGGAATATAGCAGTCTGTGGAATTATAGTGCAGTGCAATTCAAATGTTCTGAATCATATTTAACAAATGAAGTGCGTTTTAAACTAGGTTTATGTGCAAAACAATATAGTCTTAAGTCCATAGCATGCATGTGTAAGCACAGTTTTATTCAAATGTTATTATTGTGTATTTTCTATAGTTCATGAAGCATGATTTGGTGCCAGCTTGATATTTTTTTTAATTTTAGGGCATTCGCCCTGTGATCAGGAAGTCGTGGGTTCAATTCCCAAGTCTGCTAAGCACCTCTGAGGTACCCTGAGCAAGGTACCGTCCCTACACACTGCTCCCCGGGTGCTGTGTTCCTGGCTGCCCGCTGCTTCACTTGGTGAATGGGTTAAATGCAGAGGAAGAATTTCGTGCTGTTCACACTGTGTGCTGTGGTGTTCATGTATAACAGAATGGTCACTTTCACTTTAAGACATAGGTGAGGTGAAATACTGGTTAGTAAGTTAGCATTGTTGCTTTTCTCATGCTTTTACTGCAAAATAAGAAGAAAGAATACTGTTAGTTTATTATTCAAATCAATCCATGTGTGAATAAAAAGGCTATTAAATTAAATGTCTGCGTGAGTTGGTGTCTACAATGGACAATGTCTATAGGTATTGAAAACTGTGCCCTGGTCCCTCCTGATAAAAGACATTGATTGATTGATTGAATTCAGTGGAATCCATAAATGTGGCTTCCTCACTTTTGGGCTTGCAGAGGTGGTCAGTATTAAAATGCCATTGCTTCATTTCTGAGATATCTTAAAAAAATATTTCACATTCCAAAATTAATAGATTTGCAAAGATTAGTTTTTTAGGCACCACATGTTTGTGGCACACCAATACAAAATTTTTGAGAAATCTCATACTTTAGAAATGTATGAGCCTTTCCACACCTGGCAACAGCATGTGTCTTCAGAGATCCGATCCCAAGGGACAAAAAAATGTGAAGCCATTTACAGCTGTCATTTTAAATGCGTCAGTGGTGACCACTTGTGATCAGATTTCTTACATAATTTCTGCTGGAGGAGGAATTCCACAAACATTCACTATGCCACTCTCCCACTGTGGTTGTTTTGAAACCAAAAAATGAAGAAAAAAGGGCAAAGACATGGTTTATATGGGGTTCACACTACAAATGTGGTCATATGCATGCCTGACCACCTCCAAAGGTAGAACGATTGGATTACAGTGAAGCTCAAAGACAAATTGCACTGGATTCACACTTGCGCTGGCCACTCATGAATGGATTGTCTAAGACACATTTTGAATGAACAAGGTGTATGTTGCAATAAATAAAAAATGAACAAATGTTACGTAAACCTAAAAACAGCAGCACACCTTGAAGCCTGAATGTCACCTATACTTTTTCATCTTGGCAAAAGCTACATTTTCTGTTTAGCTAGATAGACCTCTTGGCTTCAGTATTATTGTGTGATTATAGTGTTTAGTAGCATTTGTTTATAATCAGTATTAACAAATAATGGGAACACCTGTAGGAACTCATTTCAAGGTCATGAAATGATCAATACAGCATTAAAGATTAATTTCTTTTTTTACATTGAATGAAGTGTCTTTTTAGTCGCTTCTTTTTTTAATTTAGAAATCTTTGAATGATTGCATAGATTGTTATTGTGCATTTTAAACCCAATTTTATTGTTTAGGACTATAAAAGAAACAAAAACACAAATTACTTAAATAATCAGTAAAATAATCAGTAAATTAATCAGTAGACTACTCAGATATCAAAATAAAACATAGGACCAGACCTAGTTCAGATGAGTCCAAGCATTTGACTGTTATGAGCCCAGGCTATGTTCATATGCTAAACTGTCTCAGCTGGCAAGCAGTGCTCCGGGCAACAGTGAGCTGGAAGATTTTGTCTGTTTTTGTTTTGCTCTGGTTCTGCACCTGGTTCAGTAAAATGTGCATGTTTGAAAGCGACCTCCATCAAAGACTGGAGCCTGCCTCAGAATTTGCATTTTCCGTGACATGGTGAAATCTGTTGCATAAGTCAATTGGCAGGAAGATATGTGATTTACATGTGCACATCATACAATCTGAAGGATTTCTAAAGGTTCAGTTGTGAAACATTTACTTGCTGGTTAAATTGTTGCTTTCTAAACCACTGATTTCGGCTGCTGGAGTTCATAAAACCAATACACCATCATCCCTCTGCGTTAGTTGCCTTGGGGAAGAAAACATGAGATGGAGACGGCTGATGTATGCACTGTGTTTAGGTTTTGTTAGTCTAATTGTTAGTCTAATCTTTCAAATCATTACAGGCCTCCAGCACACCACAAAGAATGAATAGTATTTAAGCTGTACTGGAAAGCCAGGCTGTGTATTTTAACCTCATTTGCTCCCTTATGTTGCACATGGTCGTGTGCACTGGAGTTTATTTGAATTGCTGGCGTTTCAGTTCACTAGGCTGCTAGGCAGAAACTGCTGAGCTCATGAATGCAACTTCATTGTGCAAACAAACAAGGTTCTCACGAAGAGGGTGGAAAAGATCCTTTTCTTCTTAGGGAATCTCCAGCAGGCCACAGATTTGATAGTTTTTTTGTATAAAAATCTCATCAATGCCTTTGTTTTGATACATTGTTTACTTTTTATTATGTTATTACTTGTACATCCTGCCTTTCTGACCATCTTCCATTTGTTTTAGTTTCAGCAATTGACAAATATGCAAAAACAATGCACATAATAAAATATCTCCTTCACTACTTACAAACATAAACGTGGTATGGACCAAAAGGTAACAATTTTGAGCTACAAGCGAAAAAGTGATTAATAGCTGGTTACAGCATGTTTTTGCAACATTGAACAGTTGAGTCTCAGTTTTTGTAAACTTTTAAAAGTGTGGGGGATCTTTTTTGTCTCCTGAGTGGAAGGCTGCCCGTCACAGTAGTCAATTCAAAGCTGCAGAATCTGGCATGTGACCTTTTGTCTTTTTGAGCAAGAGCTCTTCCAGGCAGGAAAACGGGCCCCTCATTAACACAGACCTGCCTGGTGGGCTTCAGCCATTACCACAAGCTTCCCCAAATCATGCAGGTCTATTAAGAGCCAGAACAGAGGAAATAATAGCTTTAGGGGCGTTTACAGACTGCCTTTAAAAAAACGATAAGTATGATGCCTCGTTTGTTTTTTGTGCTGACGTTTTGAGCTGAGTACACAGAGGTTTGGGGACCCCTAGCTAGTTTTAATACAGAACCACTCATTATTTGGGCCAGTATTGTTCGTGTGCCATGCCTTTATCTGGGTGCTACCTTGGGAAGAATGACGCTTTTTCTTTCGTTTTATCCAATTGTTGTGAGGTCAGCCCTTATCAACAGAATTAGCACATGAATGTCTTATTCTAATCAAACCATTTCAGCATTTTTTTCTGACTTAAATGAAAAGGCGCAGCAAGGAAAAGAGCTTAGGGGAAATGACCCCTCAGTCTAGCTATTCTCACTTTACATATTTTTTAAATACCTCATTATCCTTGTAAATACCTCGTTCTTATACACTACAGTGGACTGGTGACCTGGTTCTCTTCCTTTTGCCCACTGAGCACTGGGAGGGGCTCCAGCACCCCATGTAAACCTGGCTGGGATAAGAAGCTCAGAAAATGGATGGAAACAGGTATACAAGTGCAAAAGTATATCACAATAATATTTTATATCACAATAGTTAGACTTGTATTATCCAGATATTGGTCTGGATTCTGTTTACTGTATCTGTTTGATTTGGGTCCAAGCTGTTTGCTGTTCTGTTGTTAGTTCAGAAGATTTTTCACAAAATAGTATCTGTTTGAAAAGCTCTGCTCACCGATTTGTGCAGCCTAGAAAGTGTGTGTTGTTGTGTTTGTTTGATTTAATGAGTTTGAGCCTAGACTTCCTCTTAGACTGTTGAGTCACTATCCCATCATGTCATTTGGCCAACACTTACTGATTCCAGGATATGGAACTTCTTTAGGTATTTGCTTTAAATAATGAATGAAGGAAGCTTCTGAAGTGCCGCTCCCCTTGGGATAGGCCTGTTTCCCCTCTGTTATTTATTTACATGCTCGGAATGCCAACAAGGAGCCTCCAAGAACACTCTAGTGTCAAGAGAATCCATCACGGGGGAGATGGAGTGGACAATGTGCCAAAGGGGCTATATAATCCAACACACTTTCTCGAGCCTCTGCTGTCATCCTTTGCCAAATGTCTTTATTTTAAAATGGAACTCAGAGACAGAGTCTCACCATGGAATAGACTGTCTGTGACCTTTCACCCTAGTGCTTCATAATTGCATTTATATTCACGTATTGTCACTGTCATATCAAAACCTTGTGATGTCATTTTCTTCGCTTTTTATTAGCACCACCCGCAAATATCAGTTATCATTTACATTGTTTGATCCAACAGGAATGGTCCAAAGTTACTTGAAATCTTGTTATGTTAACACATGTGAAACTTAGGAAAGTGTTCTTGCTTCACTAGTTTTCATTTTTGAGAAATGTGGTTTTATCATGACAAGATGGGGTCCATTTTCGGCTAAATGAAATTCTGATTTCTCACAGTCTAAAATGACTATTACTGTTGAAGATGGTAAAGGTTTTCTGTAACATGAGATTTTAATGTAAATTGAAATGGTTCTTTCTGGTGTCATTTGCAGTGGAGAGAGAAGTGGTTCAGAAGAGGACCTTCACAAGATGGATGAATCTACATTTAGAGAAGGTTTGTGAAGGTTAATTATAACCCAGCGCACACACAGATGAGGATTATCAGCTATTTTCTATAACCTGCATTTATCCTCAACATGCACTTGTTCACGCACAACTTTCCTGCTCTTCAGCAAGCATGTCTCTGGCAATAATACGGCAAACAGGAAATAGTCATGTCTCTTTCTGTCATGAATAATAAATGAATGTACAGTAGTAACACAGTCCTAATTGTAATATTAGATGTCTTGCAGTTTATTAAAAATGTACTTCTGAATCAGTACTATGACATGGATAAATACTGGCCTTGTTGATTTTTTTTGGGCTGTCGGATGACAAAAATGGGCTCATGTCGAAATTTTGGCCTTTGGTAATATCAGTATTACAAAGGCTGAGATGACAATAATGATACCTAAACGACATATAGTGGCCCTGTTGTCTCCTAATATAAAATGGCTTCTAGTTTTGATCTTATGGAGTATGGCTTGCTATTTCTCTTTCTCATTCGTTTACTTGTACTTTTTTGTGTTGGCACTTTTTCTATTTTTCTTCTCACCCAGTGTCTTTATCCCACTTTCTTATCCTCTCACAGACGGGCAGAAAGAAAACCTCACACATTCGCGTTACGCCTTGCTCACTATGCACACTCTGTTCACTTGCTAAAGCCCAGTCTTTTGTTTTCTCTGGCCGTCGTCTGTTGGGCCTCTAGTGTTGCAGACAGCCTAGAGATGATAACGCTGCCATTCACACAGCTTTCTACTGACTCAAAACAACCAGTGATAAATCCTTTGTTTTGTTGCACAATGCATCTCTATTCTGCCACACAAGGTTTGGCTTTTTATCAAAACGACGACCCACTAATTAACAATTAAACATTTGTCTTCACTGTTTTGATAGAAAGTTTGACCCACAGTCCTCCAATTTATTTAGCTTTTCCCATAATTCTAGAAAGATCATCTCTGCCAGTAATACTTTGTACACCCACACTATAATAAACCCCATAATGTTTTATATCATGTGAAAACTATGGCTGTACCCTTACATCTTGTGAGCAATGCATGACCAATGCACCGATGCAAATGTTGCATTGAAATCAGAATGAAATCATAAACCATCTTGAATGAAATCATCTTCTCTTTTTACAGTTTTATACAAGATTTTGTAACAACAGTAATGACATTTGTATAGTAAAAACAATTCAGTTTGGTCTAAGGCTAGTTTTTTATTAAAGTTTACTTAGTTTGGATGAAAAAAGGTTTTGATACTAATCTAGAGGTGATTCTGAATTCATTTTTTCTGTTGTGTTTTGTTTCCTTGTGTTCTGTAGTGTAATCCTCCATTGGAGGTGCACGATCTCTTCCGTGATATCCAGGATGGGAGGATTTTAATGGCCCTTCTGGAAGAGCTGTCAGGATGCAAACTGGTGAGACAAACGCATCATCTACTCCAATTACATTTTTAAAGACCTATTTTTTCTTCATTATGTTATGATGTATGTCATTATAAATTGATCTGTCCCTCACTCACTGGCCATTTTATTAAAAAACGCTAAAATTTGGCGGTGTACAGTAAGGGTAGTGGGCCACTCTTAACCTTGCTGTGGCATTGATGTGTGTGGACATCGTTCCTTTTGGACTATGGTGCAGCACAAAGAGAAAAACAGAACATTACAAAGCTACGCAAGTGTGGGCATGGCTAAAGAGAGAGTGCAAGAAAACCCCAAGAGCATCAGTACAGTAATTGACAGGACAAGACAACATAGAGTGCAATCGATAGGAGCAGTAACAGTCCTTGGGTGGGTGAATACAGTATTATGACAGCTGGTGTGTCTAAGTGTTCACAAAATGCAAAGGTATGCAAAGACTGAGGTAGACAGCAATTAATAATTGTGCAAAATAGCAAGGAGAAGCCACAGGATTAAAAAAAAATATACAGTATTTAAGTAATCGCAGGGTATTTGCACTGGCTGTTAGTTTTTTTTTTTGTTGATGGCAGAAGAATTTAGTTTGGGTATGCAGTGTGATTGGGAGAATGGAAGCAATTCAGTTCAGAGTGTATGTGTGTGTGTGGGGCGAGGGGAGTGGGAGTTTGTGTGTGATGTACAGTTGCTATTCAGTTCTGATGTAGGAGTCTGATGTTCTGCGGAAGAACCTGTTTCACTAGTAGTGAAGGCCTGGATGCTGCGAAACCTTCTGCCAGACAGAAGGAGGAGAAGATGGGTGTGTGAGAGGTGTATGAGGTCATCCACAATGTTCATGGCTTTGCGGATGGAGCGTGTGGTGCAAATGTCTGCAACAGAGGGGAATTCCTTCACCCCCCAACCCCCCTGAGACAATTTTTTAAGCTGTCCTTACTGTCCTCTTTAGGGTCTTGGGATTAGAGAGATTGCTCTTTATAGTCCTTAAGCATGTCCCAGTCTGTTCTGAGCACACTATCTCAAAAAGGAGAGAGAACTCCTTGCAGGCTGATTTTTGTCTGCTTAAGAGTGGGCTTGCCACATTTGCTGAGAGATCTGTAGGCTGGGATCGGTATGGCAGAGAGGTCAGAGTATCCGAGGGGGTGGGCTTTGGTGTGACACGCACCAGTGATGTTTGTGTAAACACAGTCCAGCACGCCCCTCCCATCCCTTGTTAATAAAATGTGCAGCAACAGATGGGCTACAGTCTGTAATTGTACACCTGTAAACTGGCACCTATACAGTGGAGCTCATGAAGTGGCCAGTGTGTGGAAGTATCTGGTAAGTGTTTCTAATAAAGTGGACAGTGAGTGTAAACACATACAGAATCCACTGCAGACCTTTCAGAACTTTCCAGTTGCATGGAAAATGTTTCATAGTCTTCTTTATTTTCTTTTTGACCTCTCAGCTGCATGCATTCAAGCCGTCCTCACATCGCATTTTCAGGCTGAATAATATAGCGAAGGTTTTGACATTTCTGGAGGAAAGAAATGTAAGTACTGTTTGGAGTCATGCAGGTTTGGGAACAAATAAATAAAACATTCCAAAAGCTTTAGCTCAGACCTCCTGTTGGCATGTGTAGGCCTGATGAACCTGTTTTACTGTTTTAGGTAAAGCTGGTCAGCATTGATGCTGCAGACATTGCTGATGGCAATTCATCTATAGTGCTGGGGCTTATCTGGAATATCATCCTCTTCTTCCAGGTAAAGATATCACAAGCTTGAATCTTTACTCTTATCAGTTTTTCTGCCCCTACATCTGTCTGTTTGCCTTTCACTGATATGCCTATGTTTTTCTGTATCTCTTTATATCCGTTTCTTATTTAATGTTCAGTGGAGAATCAGAAGTAAAAATACTGCTGTAGACTGCAGAATACATGAAATGACACAGTAACTGTGTTTCCTTTAACAATGCATTATGATTAAAGCAGAATGAACTTAGCGATAAGAGAACGAGATTTTTTTTTTGGGGGTCATATCAGATCAGGAGTAACGTAATACATCTCCAGGGCTCGTGTTTTTCCTCTACCAGTACACTATTTAAATTTAGTCTAAGGTACCCTAATTGTGTTTATTACTTATTAGATCTACAAATAGGCCTGTGAGACCCAGAATAGCATATCGGGATGTACAGTGACATAATGCAAAATTATTAGTCTTTACATACATATAGTGTGGTAAACTTGACTTTTAGAGGTCAAGTTCCAGGTCAAGCTCACAAGTGCTATATAACACAGACCAGAAAACTAAAAAACCTCAAATGAAATCCCATTAAATAACATAAAATTAGACAAAATAAAATATGAATAGAAACTGAAATAAAATGTCCCAGAGACATATACATTAACTATGATCAGTTGCATGTATCACTGCAAAAACCCTGCCACCCTTACGTAAATGACATAACCACTTGTTGATAAGTAGTGCGTAACTGATATAACCAGATCGTAAATAGAAATTGTTGCTCATAAAGAGATCAGTGAGGGAACCTGTGTGGTAAGAGTTTGTCTTTGTATTTTTCAGATTAAAGAGCTCACAGGGAACATAAAGAACCAGTTCCCCTCCTCTTGCAGCCTGTCGTCCATCCCCACCAGTTCAGATTCGGACACCTCACACTCCAGCACTCCTTCAGATGAGCGGAGGCCATCCGTAGCTGCTCGGGATCATGGAAAAGCCATAAAGACACTCTTGCACTGGGTCCAGAGACGCACCAGAAAGTAAGAGATTCTGAGTATTATGAGGGCTTTCTGAGGTTTTATAGGTAGTAATTGTTGTTAGGAATGTACTGATAAGTGATAAGTGAATACTCGATTGGTAACACCATGCCATGACAGATACAGTGCAACAAAAAATACTTTGGTTGCATTTTCAAACAAGGTAGCACTATGGTCCTTATGTGAAGTGTAATGAATGTAAGGCAGGCTAAAACTCTAAAGATGCTAACTGCCAGTGGTTCTCAAAGTAGTCCTCAGGGACTCTCAGGTGGTCCACGTTTTTACTGTAACCCAGCTTGCAACATTGAGGATTAGAGGACAAATGTGGACTGTCTGGGGTTCAGTGGGGTTTGAGGACCAGTTTGAGAACAACTGCTTTAGGTCATATAGATAGTAGTCACGTTATAGATTGTAATTATTTCCCTGTTTATCAGGTGAATATTACACCGGCCATCAGTTTGTTGTGCTCCACAGACAGTTCTAGTAAGCTGTTGTGTCTATTTTCCTTGCATTGTCTACTGTATGGACAGTGGACAAATGTATTTGGCTCAGACACTGTATGTAGTTCAGGCATCAGTGCTTATTTTGATGTTTTTGTAGATATGGAGTGGCAGTCCAGGATTTTGGGAAGAGCTGGGCAAGTGGTCTGGCTTTTCTTGCTGTTATCAAGTCCATTGATCCCAGTCTGGTGGACATGAGGAAAGCCCTCCTCAGATCTTCCAGAGAGAACATTGAGGATGCCTTCAGAACAGCACATTACAGCCTGGGCATCCCTCGACTTCTGGAACCTGAAGGTACAATAAACTCCATGATATTTTATATCGTGATATTTACAAGATATCCCTTAGAGGTCTATAGTTACTATTGCCATTTTGTTGCATTTTTGATTTATATGATAGAATTGTTTAGATGTGATTACATAATTACATAACTAATTACACAGGAACTCTCCATAAAACAAGACTGCATGCCTAACCATAACATTTCTGTCCAGTTCATACCCCAAAAGCATATGTAATATTCCACTCATGAACACATATGTACTATTGATTGAGATTTTTTAATCAGTACTTTGAATATAGTAGTGAGAAAAAAATGAAACAAAATATAAGAAAAACAGTTAAGTAAAATTAAGCATATCTCCTCAGATGTTACTCTGGATCACCCTGATGAACAGTCCATAATGACCTACGTGTCCCAGTTTCTGGAACACTTTCCAGGAATTGAGGAGGTGAGATCCTATGAATTATGGATTATTAATATCACCTAAAATAGATTCACAAGTTCAAACTAAGACATAATTTTCATGACATTTTGTTGTCATTTCTGGAAGGATGACCCTTCTAATTTCCTCGGGCGGAGTAAAGTTAGCGCCCGGATGAATGATCCTCCAGTCAGGAATGGAGTCCAGAGGAAGAGAGAAACGTCTTATCTGGTGAAGAGGGACTGGGTTCAGCCTCCACCCAAAATTTTCGTCTCCTCAGTGACTGAAGAGCATGCACAAATGCGCTCTTCTGCTAAGCCACGGACATTGAAGGACAGGCCTTGGGCCAGTGAAGATTACTCAGTGGGTTCGAGCCCCAGTGCTGCAGACATCCGGCCTCTATGTCGCCCCACAGCCCTGAACAAAGATACTTCCTCTGCCTCCAATTCCCCTCAGCCATCTCCGATTGACTCTGCCATGGATTCACCAGATTCATGGGGTGAGTTCTTCATTGGGTGATATGAACCCAGTGCAACTGTTGTAACAGAATCTTGATAATAATAACAGTAATACTGTTCCCATTATTACAAATGTGTGGCAACTGTGTAAATAGCAGTAACATTGTAAATCTTTTAATTGAATGCTATTGCACGTTTAGAAGACATTTTAATTGAAATTAAGATGTTTGATATCATGTGTAATTTGTATTGGAGGGTGTAACATTTTGTGTCTTACAATTTTTTTGGAATTATCATGGCATCAACAACATAGTTAAGTGACAGAGAATGAGAAGGGATATGTTATAAATAATGCATGACCATGCTATCACAATTTTTCTACTGCATTTATGAAGCAGTTTTCTTGCATTCAAAAAATAATTCCAGTGGCTTAGTGGCAAACAAACGTTGCTGTTGTTCAGTGTAATAATATGAATAGAGTGCTAAAACTCTCGTGTTATTAGATATAACAACATATATCTGATATAGCTACATACCGTGTAGCTGGGAGTGAGCTATTGCATTATTACTTTGATATCGTGGGATAATGTCATACAGGTGTTCACATTTATACCTGTATACCTTTCACCTCTAGGTGAGATGCCCAGTGAGACGGCCCCTCATCTTCAGCAATCTTGTAGTGATGGCTCTCTGAGCGATTTGAGGTATTCCACTTCCCCTGGAGAACTGACCTCAGATCATGAGTCACCGTTGTTGTCGGAGAGTGTTTCAGGCCAGGTGAACGCAGACTTGTTCATAGATGAGGGAAACTTTTCTCTCAGCTCAATGGAGAGTTTACAGGCCAAATCCTCACTGCTGTCTGAGGAAGAAGATGCTTATAGGTACATTTTAGACCTAAAGGATGGGCCTGCCAGCAATATGTCCAGTGAGGATATTGTGGATAATCCAGAAACCAGCCCTGTACAGAAACCAGAAATGGTCAAACCTGCCTTTCCTGACTATTCATGTGGGGACAGTGACTCTGGATACTATCCTGAACACAAAGACGTCTCAACAACAGAACCAGAAGACGTTAGTAAGAGTTCACTAGTTACTGACACTGATGAACAGGTTGCTGATTTTGAAAACACTGTAGAGAGCCAGTCTGAACACTGTATAGAATGTTTGGAGTCCTCCATCACTGAGGATTTTCAGAAAGTCTCTACTGAACCAAATTCAGTGGCCCTTTTTGAGGATGAAGCTGAGTGTCCAGTTCTGAAGTATGAGAGGATTTCCATTTCAGGGAGTGAAGAGGATGTGGAAGCAGAGCTGTCTGAAGAAAAATCTCACAAGGATGAAACGGAGGAGAATGATTTGCTAGATGTATTCAACAGTGATATGAGAACAAATGAGGACAGTAGAACAGATGCATATCTCAGGAAGACTGAGGAGGTTGAACAGCTGTTGAATTTAGACCATGATCATCAAGAGCCTGCTATAGAGCCAGAAGTGGATAATACAGAAGATAAGGCAGATCAGGTTTGTTCTGAACCAGAGCTTCCTCAGATTTCCCCACACAACAGCCTGTCTGGAGCAGCAGACTCTGAGGCAGAGATCCAAAGGAAAGAAGATAAAGTTTCTGGCAATGAAGAGTCAGACATGTGTGAAGAGGCAGTAATGAAGGATTTGAGTGAAGGCAACCAACAGTCTGCCAACAGTCTAGCTGAAAAGAACTTTATTGAAGCCACAAAGGATGAAGAAGAGAAAATTTGCAAATTAGAGTCCAATATTTCAAAACAGGTGAGTGACACTGGGGAAGTGGGTGATGGAAAATATCACCAGGACAACAAGAGCTCACCTCAAGAAGCAGCTGTCACTGAGAGTGACGTGGAGGATGAGCTGAATGGAGGCAAACATCATCTTGAAAATGAACCAAATGGGATCAAATGTATGTGTGAAGATGCAACTACTAGTGACAAGAGGCCGTTGGAGGATCAGCAGACTGAGAAAGAAACAATGAAGGAAGTGGAAGTCTATTGCAATGAGCGCGATAAGCTAGAGGATCAGCAGCCTGAGACTGAAACTGTAAAGAAAAATGAAACCTTTAGTAAGCATGATGATAATAAGACCAGGTTAGGGAATCAACAGAATGAGATAGAAAGTGTGAAGGAAGAGGAGTCCCACAGTCACCATCATTTTGTCGATCTTGACAACACAGAGCTCAATGGGAGTAAGAATGATGTGCAAAAATCTGAAATCACTCAGAATTATGTTCTTACTTCCAACATTGAAGAATCCTTGAAGGAGCCGAATTCCCCTGCTTTCTGTGAAGAAAATGAACGCTCCTTCACTCCACAAACACCCAGCAGCCCTGTTTTGCCACCAGGTTGGGATCAGGCTACTGTAAACCAACCCTCTGGTGAACAAATCCAAGGGCAAACCACCTGGGAGGAGACAGCGAGGATTATGGGCACTCCAGAGCGAGCGGAGAGGTACCCTGTGGAGCTCCGCCTGTCACTCAGTGTGACACCTCTCCAGCCTGCTCCGTCACAGCCTTCCCACTCGGACTCCGACAGTGAGCGAGCCACTCAGGAGAAGGTAACTGTCTTACGTAAGCTAATTTAGAGTTGCATTTGTTTTGTCCAAGTCCAGCCATACATTGCTGTATATCAACCATATATCAGCTCCACTGTACCCTGTTCATCAGTTTAAAGCGAGTACCATATCTCAGAGGTCAGAAACGAACTATTGATAAAGGGCTAGAGGATGGCGAAGATGCATCCACAGATAAGCTGCAGGCTCTAGCAGTGCATCAGCAAGGTGAAGCTTCAAGGGAGGAGCTTCTGAGTTGCTAACAAGTGTAATGTAAATGATTACCAGCTATCCGGTACAAATTTGATCCAGTATGAATTTGCAGCGTGTGTGTAGTTTTTACAGTCTGACAGTGATAACCGGGGAATGAATTTAACCCAGTATGAATTTGCTGTGTGTGGAGTTTTTGTAAGAATACTGGAGTGATTTTAGTCTAGTATGAATCTGCAGTGTGTAGTTCTTACAGTCTGACAGTAGTAATTGTGAAGGGATTTTAATCCAGTATGAAACTACAGTGTGTAGTTTTTATAATGTGACAGTCATAATTGCAGACTGATTTTAATCTGTTATGAATCTGTGGTGTGTGTATGTGTAGTTTTTACAGTCAGACAGTGGTATTTGTGGAGTGAGTAATATTTTATAATTGTTTGAAAGCAGAGGTTGATCAGTAATAGTTTGAATAACACAGAACAAAAAATGGTCTGTAGCATAATACTAACGACTGAACAACTGACCAGTCAATTCTCTTACTCATTACATTTGAAGAATCTGTACAGGTACATTTATTCCAGGTTCAACGGTGCTAGATAGTGAGGACAGAGTCTGATATGTTCATGAGGTATCATTATTACTTTGGTAGTATTACTAGTATTACTATGGTAGGATAGCATTACTACTATTGTAGTGGTAATTATCATATATTGGACTTCTGTAAGGTCATGAACTCTCTGTGTGGATATTGTGTTGCTTGTGACGTGCACTTTTTAAAAACTCCTAAGCGTCTCCTAGGACCTGCAGATATGTTTGAAGTTTTCTTAGCCTGAGGGAAATTATAACAAATTAATGAATTCGTTGCATGGTAAGAGATTCTCTGACACACATTCCCTGATTAAAGATTGATGGTTGAGGGGAGCAAATGGAGATATTTCTAGAAGCTCTGTTCCCTCAGAGGTGAAACACCCAGTAAGTGGATCAGCTTTTTGAATACTGGAAGATACTAGCCATCATCTGCTACAGTCTCCATAATCATGTGATGTAATTTGGCATTAGAAGATGAAAAAAAATATTTTTGGTAAGGGGAATTATGTTAATTACATTATTTTGCCTAACTATTCCGCTAGGTACATTTAAGTATATATTACACCTTAGTTTACAAACAGTTTAGCATGTAATTTGTATCCTCAGGGGGCCAGTTAAAAAACAAACATTGATGCACCTGTTGTATTTATGTGTCTGTTGC
>JBBIGA010000001.1:49257253-49272899 GCA_037576975.1 Alestes dentex | reverse complement strand
CAAGAAGGTCCTGGGTTGGGCGCAGGGTCTATCTGTGTGGAGTTTGCATGTTCTCCCCGTGACCGTGTGGGTTTCCTCCAGGAGCTCCGGTTTCCTCCCACCCCCAAAAAACATGCATACATTTGGGGATAGGTCAAGTGAGCACACTAAATTGCCCCTAGGTGTGACTGTGAGCGTGAATGGTTGTCCGTCTCTGTATGTGGCCCTGCGACGTGCTGGCGACTGTCCAGACTGTACCCCGCCTTCGCCCATCGCAGCTGGGATAGGCTCCAGCCCCCCCCACCGACCCCGAGTGCGGGACGAAGGGGTAGAAAATGGAGATATATAATGGAGATTTACATTTCCAGCCTTTTTTTACGTAATGGGGGAAAAAGGTCACATCTTTACTTAATGTTTAATAATCTGCTGGTTTTATCAATTGTGTTATCCATCTTGTGTTTGCAGGCTGGGGAGGGGAGTGTGGAGTCTCCAGAGCAGAGTCCATTTGAGCTGTGGTCCAGGCACCCAGGGGAATGGGGCGCAGTGGATTCAGACCTGCACACGGATCACTGTGAGCTCATTAGCAGTGATGAGGAGCTTTCAGCCAGTACCACTGCTACGGCCACTGCTCCTGCTGCCAGAGAAAACACGGAGACGCTGAGGTACTGCTCTATTATTAGAGTCCATTATAGCACACAGTTGAAAAAGAGAGCGAGCGAGTGAGAGAGTGAGCGTGTTTTGAGCTTTCTGAAAGATGTGACCTCACATGTGTGCCCTGCAGAGCTCACTGCAAATTATCTTAAATGTACTTAATGGTGTTTATTTTCGAAGTCAACACTGCCGCTAAACTCCTCTGTTGGTGGGGCGCTCATTTCCTTTTTAGACGAATGTTTCTGTTCTGTTGATCTTCTCCAGGCTGGATTATGCTGTTCATGTTGTTATTAAAATATCACTTTTTATGACTAGAAAAGAATATGAAAAAAATGGTATTTGGGTTTTCCTACAGGGAAGAAACTGCCAGTGACAGCGTTGAAGATGAAAGCCAGCCGTCGACAGCTTTGTGCTTACAGGAAGCCTTTGACCCAAAAGAATCAAAGGTTTGTGCCATAGCTGATTATTAAAGTGTTCTATAAAGTAGGCGGAACTCTAGTAATGTCTAGTGGTGCCGTGTCCAATTAGTTGATTAGAAGATCAGTTTTCAGGTTTTCTTTTAAAAGTGCCATCTCTCAATTACATCTTAAATGAAGTGCTGCAGGTTTTGGTTGGCTGGCCTTTGTTGAATATTTATGCATTAAGCTTTTTTGTTTCTAGCAGACGGAAAATGTGGAAACCACAGATGCCATCGTGACAGAGAATGCAGATGAAAGGTATTGAAAACACAGTGTGCATTCTCTATATTCAGATATTCAGAATTATTTGCAAATCCAAAACCATAAATCCACTTAGCATAGTCAAAATCAATGCAAATGCACTGCTGAGGTGAATTCAGTTCAGCCTTCAGGCATTTCTTCAGCCTGCCTGTGTGAACATGTTTTTTTATCTATTGCATCATGCTCACTCCATCATACCATCCTGATTACGTGTGCATTTTGCACACTGACTGCCCATTGTTTTTAACCAGGCAGTCTGAAGGTAATGGGTGTGGAACGGATTACATTTCACTCCCTGCTGATATTCTTTTTTACATTGTAAAGTTATCTGGTATATTTTATATGTTTTATGTATCACGTGTTGGTTTGTGTCACTCTTTGACATGCTGTTATCTATAAGCATGGACAAGTTATGTTCCAAGCTTTGACCTCTGCTGTATTTGGTACTTGAGAACAGTGTATCATGCAGTGTCAGAAACCAAGCCAAGTGTATCTGAGATTTCTAATAGCTTGACACTGTTTGAGGAGAGTGTGTGATGATTCAGGCAGGCAGTTTGCACAGTGCTAATTGGTGGACTGTTGGCACTGGTGCAAAACTAAAAAAAAAAAAAAAAATGATACCAAACATGTCTTGGCTGGGATGGAGGGGATTTTTTTTTTCCCCCAAAATGCTTTCTTTAGTAATGAATTCCAAGGAGAGACTTTAAAGTTTGAAGACCTGCATATGTACATTTTGGTTTTAAAAGTTTTAATGTAACTTAGTTGTGTGTGTGTTATAACTGTACATTATTGCCTACTAGGAAGGAGAGCGGTCCTGCAGAAAAGCCTGAGAGCGTGAGTGAAGTGGCCTTGTCTGAAATCTACCTGCTGCTGCTCTTGTGGCTCCTCGTCTACTGCCTTTTTATCCTGCCTCAGATTGACATCTGGGCGATTCCCAGCCTTCTGCTCAACCTGGAAGAGTGAATTCTGAGTTAATTTAACATGATTTGCCCAGCTTCAAGGACAGCCTCCTCTTTCTGGTCTTTACAGAAAAGATGAACATAACAGGGGAACTGGTTCCACACAGACTATTATTTCTATATTTTAAATACTCCTAGGCACATGTGGACTAATGGAAGTGTGTGTTGTTTTTGAGTTTTTTGACAAGTTGTCTGTCAACAGAGTACCGGGTTTACAGCAACTCACATTTCCTGTTATGTACACGCTGCATCCTCTGCACACGAATGCTTTAACAGTTAGATATTTTAATTATAATAATAACAATAATAGGAATAACAGTACAAATATGCTTTTTTTGGTCTTTAGTATGGTAATGCTTATACTGTATGACAGAAATGACTGTGCACTTCTTTTAAAGTTTTAACGTTTACATCATGGTCATGAAGGTGTACAACTCTTGCCATTTTATATTTAATGTTCTTATATAAAAATGGGAACAAAATCAACATGTACTTTGTTTGCATAACTGAATATGCGTTATACAGCCTAATGAAATAGAATCCATCATTAAAATCACTTTTGAAAAAGTATTCAGCAGACACTTCTGAAGACATTTAAAGTACAATTAGTTAAAGGCACTTTCACAGGACGAAAGGTACATGTCTTAAAAACCATACACTTTGTGAATGAGTTACAATGGTGTCAATTGCACTTTTACCAACACAGAACATGACCCCGCCAAAGATATAGCTAAGGAAATAAAAGGTACATGGGACAGAGGGAATAAATAATGCCTATTATTTTAATATGAAATGAAGTACTTCTAAAACGTAAGAGCTGTAGTTCTATATTTACGTGTATATTTTACAGAATGTAAGGGCACAGAAATGATATATTAGTCAGTTGACAGGAACAGGCCTAGGCATATTTACTGAATATGCTTGCATTTAATGATTTTTAGTGCTGTTTGTGTGTGTGTGTGTGGCATTATGAAGTGTACATGAGTGCCATTTTAAAGGAACCTGTAAAAAGTGCTTTGTAATGATTGCTTTTGTCATTTTCTTTTTTTAAGTATAGATAAGTTTAAGCATTGTTTGAAAGGTATCATGTGCATTTCCTCAGTACTGAATACACCGATAAGCACATTTTTCATAAATAAAGTCCAACTTGACAGTGAAATGTAAAAGTGCAAGCATTGTGATGTTTGTAAAGGCAACTGTTAAGTACTTTTTAAGTTTCATAACCTATCATGTCGTTCAGTAAATCCACAGATAAAGCCAATTGCCACAATCTGCGCATGAGAATGTTTTGCGGAAGTGTTCGGTCTTAATTTTGTAAAGCTATCTGATAAATCTCTGCCCTACTTTTTGTATTGGAGATTCTTGTAAATGCACCAGCTAAGTGCAATAAATACGCCTAAAATTAAGCATGTGTCACACTCACTTCTTTTTTGCTAGGTTGATTCAAAATTCTCTACTGTTTTTTTCAAGGACTTTGCACTATATGACAAAGTTTGTAAATACCTGCTCTTCCCGTGTTTTTTTTTTTCCTCCAAAAATCAAGAGTGTTAATAGAGTGTTTGCTGCACTAACAGCTTCTGCTCCTCATTTGATTGCATGCAGGCACAACAGCCTTAGTAGGAGGGAAAGTGGTCATACCAAAGGCTCTAGGTCAGGGATGTCAAACTCTGGTCCTGGAGGGCCGGTGTCCAGCACAGTTTGATGCGTCTCCTCAAACACATTCACTAAACCTGACAATTAACTGGCGAGGTGAACCACCTGGCAAGGTGAGCCAATTGCTGGGTACTTTATACCTCTTTTAGCCGACACTTGACTTTGGGCATGTTAACCTTAGGCCAATGATTTTCAGTCATAGTTCTGGAGGATCACTGCCCTGCATATGTTAGTGTTTTCATTGCTCCCAACAAACCAGATACAGCGCACCAGCTCCACAATACCTTACTGAGGTCAAGCAAGTGTGTTATGTCTGCTTAACACGCAGAAGGTCCTGGGTTCGGGCCCCAGTGGAACCAAACATTTTGGGGGCAGCTGGTGGCCTAGCAGGTAGGGATCTGCCCCTGCAATCATAAGGTCATGAGTTAGAATCCTAGGACTGCCAGTGGCTCCACTGAGGTACCCTTCAGCAAGGCACAGTCCCCACACACTGCTCCCTGGATACTGTGTTGCTGGTTGCCTCCAGCTTCACTTGGTAAATGGGTTGAGTGCAGACAAAGAATTTCACATGATTCACACTGATGTGATGTTTACATGAATGACAGACTCTTTACACTTAAACTTAAAGCACACTACTATGTGTATGATGTTTTGTCCCACTCTACTGGCAATGCCTTTGTTAGGAAGCTGTGTGTGAGCAATTGATCAGAATTGTACCTTGAAGTAGCAAAATTATGTTATAATAAGGACTGCCTGGAAACCTTTGCACAGTTAATATACACTACATGGAGAATTGGGACACACCTGTTTTTCAGGGTGGGCAGTGATGGGCAAACTTAATGTTTCAGCATACCAAGACATTTTGCCACGCTTCCAACTTTGTGGATACAGTTTGAGGAAGAAGATTTCCTATTCCAGCATGACTGTGCCCCAATGCACAAAGCAAGTTCCATAAAAACATAATGGGATGAGTTCAGTGTAGAACTAGACTGGCCCGCACAGAGCCCTGAACTCAACCCCATCCAACACCTTTGGGATGAATTGGAATGGAGCCGGTCCTTCCAACATTTGTGCCTGACCTCATATATCGTCTACAGAATGAATGGGCACAAATTCCCACAGAAACTCCAAAATTCTGTGGAAAGCCTTCCAAGAAGGGTGGAAGCTGTTATAGCTGGAAAGGGCGGACCAACTCCATATTAAAGTCTATGTATTTGAATGCAGTGTCAGTAAAGTCACTGTTAGTGTAATGGTCAGGCATCCCAATACTTTTGTCCATATAATGTGGTTTGTAAACAGTGCAGCAGCACACACAGCGCCACCAGTGATCAGAACTGACCTGAAGGACTCTAATGCCCTCTTGTGGTTTGATGGGTTAATACCTCTTGTAAATTGTTTTTATAATAAAAGTTAAATTATAACTCTATAGTATATAACGATATTATCACAGTAATGTAATGACTGATTTAGTGTGCTGGGAAATAGGATGTTGCTGGAAGTTCACAAATGTTTAGATATGGCCCGGTGTACTACAGGATTCTCTAAATATTACAAACCATACGAACACAAATAATAATAATAATAATAGTAATAATAATAATAATAATAATAATAATGATAATGATCATGATAATGATGATGATGATGATGAGGATGATAACAACAACAACAATAATAGTTAAAATAATAATAATAATAATAATAATAAAATATTGTAATTACATGTACATATTATATAATGGTTGTTAATATTATCATTATTATTATTATTTATTATACATAATAACAACAACAACAACAACAATAAAAATTACTACTATTGTTTTATGTGCAATAAGAGCATATTAATAATTATTATTATTTAAATATTGTATAAACATGTAAAACGTTTAGTTTTTTTTTATATAAATATGAACATTTCTTTATTGAGAAAGAGACTAAATGTGACAGTCTCCATTGAGATGAGAAGGACTTTTAATATAAAATAAAAGTCCCGGAGTCTGAGAGTCGGAGTGTTCTCTCTGTCTCAGTGTGTGCACCAGGAGGAGAAACCCGGACTAAACTCGAATAAAACCACAGAAATAAACACCGAGCAGCGGGTGAGCAGGCTGCTCTTCAGGACTCATACCCTTGCCGTTATTTTTGTCCTTGCAGAATTTGTTTATTGGACCTTTTGTACTCTTGATTTCAGTCTTAAATTGTAATAAATAACCGTTTTCACTCAGTTAGCTAGCACGGCTATGCTAAGCTAGGCTAGGCTAAGCAGCAGGCCAGCCAGACAGACATGAGTTGTCGATCGTTTTACAATATAGCGTTGTTATTTTTAGTTTGAAATATACATTTCTAGTTTTTAATCTGCATTTTGTATTTTTCAACTCCGGGACAAATAGACTAATTTGCTGTATTTTTTATTTAATATTAAAATGTACTGCTACCGAGCATATGGATGCATTAACTTGGTCTGTTAGCCTTCTGTCTGTCTTTAAACTTGATTTTTTAAAATTTATTAATTCACATTTAGGTGTCAGACAAAGAAATGGAGGGTCTTTGAACCAGTAAGAAAGCTTATGTTCAGAGAAATAATGAGGAAACACGGTTTGGTTGGTGATTAAAGTAACGGTAGCTTAGCTTTTTTCCGCTCGTTGGAGGAAAACGAGCAGAATTAGGGCAAGAAAGGACAAGGAAACCTAGAGCTGAAAGGGTTTATATTAAATAATCAATGTTTATTGGCGGTATGTGTTATAAGATTGAGTAATTTCAGTTTTATTCAGTGTTTCTCTCTCTGTGATCTGAACAGCGCTGCCACAAGGCCAAGGTCGCCCTGAGGCCTGGAAAATCAAGCAGGGAGCATTTACTGAACATCCAAAATTAAATTGATATTCAACAGTCAAACCTGTCCTTTACACTTACTCATAAAGTATTATAAGTTCAAAATCTTGATATTTATTTGTTTTGTTCATTTGCTGTTTTAGTGTCCAGTCTGATGAAAAGTAGTAGTATTTGGACAAGCCAGTAATCAGTCAAGTTTTATTTATTTGCTACTTTAATGTTTCTCCACTTACTTTTAAAGGATTGTAAGTTCAAGGTCTTGCCAGTAATCAGTTGTCTGGTGAATAATAAGAATAGTGGTACCAATAGTAATAATGCTAATAATAATGTCAACAATTTGGTTTCCGTAATTCTTTTACCACTTTTGTGCATAATCCACTTTTAAAGGATTATAACTTCAAGGTTTTGCCAGTAATCAGTGTTTTTATTAATTTGCTGCTTTAATGTCCAGTCTGTTGTATAATAAGAATATTTCTAGTACCAGTAGTAACAATACTACTAATTTGTCTGATGTAAAATAAGAATAGTTGTTGTAGTAGTAGTAGTAGTAGTAACAGTACTATTTATAATTTGTCTGATATATATGAATATTATTATTAGTAGTAATAGTAATGATGATAATCTGAACAATTTACAGTTTATTTCCATAATCTTTTTACCACATATGTGCTTTATCCACTTTTAAAGGATTATAAGTTCAAAGGCTTGCCAGTAATCAGTTAAGTTTTATAATTTTGCTTCTTTAATGTCCAGTCTGATGTATATTAAAATAGCGGTAGCAGTAATAATAATAATCTGAACAATTTACATCTTATTTCCAATGCCTTTTCACCACTTTTGTGCCTGATCCACTTTTAAAGCATTATAAGTTCAAGGTCTTGCCAGTTATCAGTTAAGTGTTATTCATTTGCTGTTTTAATCTACAGTCAGATGTATAAGAATGGTAGCAGTGGGAATAGTAATACTAGTAATTTGAACAATTTACAGTTTATTTCCAAAATCTTTTACCACTTGTTGTGCTTGCCTTGAGATCCGCCTTGTTGTGGGGCAGATGATAAATGTGTTCCGTAAATGGTTTGTTTAGTTTTCTGTGTGTAATTAGAAAATTGGAAATGGGATTGAAAATGACATTTTAAAGTTGTATGGAAAGTCTTTCTAGAATAACAGGCTCAATAAAGCATTTTTAATTGTAATTTTTTACTTTTACTATGTGAATTATGTGAATAACTTAAGGTAAAGAGAAACGAAAATTCTCTTTAGGCGTTTATGCCGCTGGACCATGTCAGCATGTATGGTGACCATTACATTCCCATTTTTAATCTTTCATTATGTGTTAGAAAAAGGTTTTTATTGAAGCATCTTTAAGACAGTTGTATGTAAATGGCCTCTGAGTAGGCAGGACTGAATTGCTGTAGCCTGAATAAGGAGTTGTGTATTGCAGTAGTGCATTGTTTTTCATGATATCACAGAAACATAGTTTCAGTATTTTGACCATATGGAAGTAAATGGTACATTTTGAAACTTTATAGTTTACGCAGTACTGCAAATATTTTATTTAAACCAGTAATTAAATGGGCTTTGCTGTGATATGGATTCTTAAAAGTGAGCAGGGCAGGAAAAAGTAAAAACAAGGCATTTATTCTATGCACTGAGTGTTTTACTTGTCTGATCATTAAAGTTCGTCCTTATAAAGTGTAGGTTTTTGTAGTGTATTTATCATCACATTCGCCTCACGTGAGAAAGGGTCCCAGTTTTAAACCGGCAGAAACAGGTCTTATATTGGGGCAGCTGCTGGCCTGGTGGTTAGGGAGTTGCCCCTGTGATCAGAAGGTTGTGGGTTTGAACCCCAGGACTGCTGGGGGCACCACTGAGGTACTGTTGTGAAAGGTACCATCCCCACACACTGCTCTCTGGGTGCCCCTTGTTGATAGCATCTCACTGCTTCACTTGGTGAATGGATTAAATGCAGAGAAAGAATTTCACATTGTTCACTCTTTGTGCTCTACTGTGGTGTGTTCATGTGTGACTATAAGAGGCTGCTTTACTTTACTTTATGTGTGATTTCTTCTCTTTTAACCTTAGTGGTTGCATGATAAGTGGTGCTGTTTGTTGCACCAAGAAAAGAGACGTCATTGCCCAAACTAAACCAGCTAATAGTAATTACACCAGATACTTCTAGCATTGCAACAGAGCGAGTAGTCGAGAGGAATATTGAATATTGAATTAGTATTGGCTGATACTCAAGGTGATATTAGCATCAGAAAGGAAAACATAGTATCATGTAGTTGTGGGTGCTAAAAATATATTGTGATACTCCAGACTCTGTTCACTATATATTGTATGTCACAATGTCGTTTATGTAAGGCTTGAACAGACATAAAAGAGCTGGTAGTGCTATATTAAAAAAATTTTTTTTTTAAGCTATGAATACAATGGTTTTTATTCTGTGTCTCATACTGCATTGCACTAAAACCTGAGGTCTTTTATAATGAAATATACAATTGGTAAGTGTTAAGTATTGTTCTGATATGCTTAGAAAGGCATATTGAGACAAACGCTGCAGAGACCATCTATCACAGTTGTGATTGTCATATTGGACTGTTCTTGTATCATGCTATCTCTAAAATACAATGTTATTAATGCTTGTTATCTATCAGTGTGACTCAAAACTAAGTGTAGGGATTTCAGTTCACTGAGAATGGCAGAAACAGGGCTTTCAAATATGTTTGGAATAATGTCTCATTTCTAAAAAGAACTTTGTATTTCTACATAGATTTATATGATACCGATACAGTATTATGAGAGTTATAATTTGGTTTTCATGACATTGAAAATGTTCTAGATTTTTTAAGAATTGTTGACCTGATTTTGATTTGCGATGGAGTGCCTGCACAGTGGTCTGTATTCTGTTAAAACTTACTGGATCATGGTAAACAAATGACCTGGAAAGAAAGGGAGGGCATCGTGGTTTTGCACCTGGTGAAGTCAATTAAGGGCCTGAGTACCTTCATATTGTATTGACTTGAGGTTCTGCAATTCATATTAATGTCTGGTCCACTGCAATGTGATGTGAAATTACGTGCAACAGGAGCTCTTCAAATGTTTTTTCTGAATACAAATTAAAGTTGCAGTAATGAAATATTGATGATCTGTAAATATATTAAAAAAAAGGCTGACTTATTTTCTGGGTCAAGCTTGGAGGGTAGCTTGCCTTTATTTATTTATTTATTTTTTTGGTTTTTTGGGTATATTCTATGCTTCTAAAGCATAGAATAACTACAAATGTCAGCAGACACAGATTAATCCAAAAATTATTGTGTAGTATCTGCATAGGAATGTTTAGTGGATTGGGTTTTGCCTGATGTGCTTCTTTTATAAGTTGGCTTTTACCAACTGCTTGTGTGTTTTCTTTTTGTCACTTCTGTGTTCTCAAGAGCTTTTGGAAAATATAATTTTATTCATTTTTTTTGTGTCACTGCTTATTTGCCACCCCGTTTTGTCTGTTGCTATTTGTTTAGTAGTAATTCCAACTAAAAAATGAATTGTGTGGTGCATATTATTTATTGTACAAATGGCTTTGAATTTTGAGGTTATACTTTCCCCTAAAAAGGGGGCAGCTGGTGGCCTAGTGGTTAGGGAGTTGCCCCTGTGATCAGAAGGCTGTGGGATCGAATCCCAGGACTGCTTGTGGCACCACTAAGGTACCTTTTGAGCAAGGTACTGTCCCCACACCCTGTTTCCCTGGCGCTACATTGCTGGATGCCCACTGCCTCACTTGGTAAATGGGTTAAATGCAGAGATAGAATTTCGCAATTTACACACTGTGCTGTGGTGTGTTCATGTGTGACTATAAGGGATCATTTTACTTTTACTTTAAAAGTAAAGACTAAATCACGCATAAAAAAGGCTTCATATTTTATGATGTTATCCTCTTCCTCCTCTTCCCACTGTGAACTCGTTGTTTCATTTGTTTTGCTCTGATTGCTTTTGCAGAGGTTATGTTCTGCTATGTGATTGTCCTTGTTCAAATGAATAGATAAGACCTGGATTGAGGCTTGCTGCTCTTAAGTGTGTGTTGACGTGGTCTCCAAGTCATAGATGCCAATGGCATGCTAATGTAGGTCATGCTAATGGCTTTGTTCTGGAGGTTCATTGTTTTGATGATATGCAGTCTGTCTGGCCCACTGTTGTCTTGTATTGGGCCCAATTAAACAGGTCAAAGTGAAACCCTTGGCAGTTTTGGTTTCTTGTAGGTCTGTTGCAGTCATGGAAGATCTTTCATGTGGTGGCCCAGGATGATTGTTGAAGAGCACTGTCTTGAGTAGTAAAAAATGAGTTATAGACTTGCTTGTGTGTTTTTTGTTTTTTTTTGTGTTTTTTTGTTTTTAAACACTGCAAGGCATGCATGTAGTTAACTGTGTGTGTAGAAACCACAAATGTCTGTTTGAGACTATGTAACAACTCATCCTGGTTTAAGACCTTTGTGATGATTTAAGTATGCTGTTTGCATGATGCCAATTGGTATAACCTTGTCAGATAGTATGTAAATTTTGAACTTGGTACCTGCATAAGAGATTTGATTAGATTAGATTTTTTGCCAAACTATGACTTTAAAAAGTAGCTCAACCTTTAGTGTTTGAGCAACAGGTTTTGCACCAAGTGTTCCTCTTCCATAAACTTTAACCTAAATGCACATGGAAAAATGCTGACGTAGACATTTAAAGTGGGCAACCATGAAGCCGCAACGCAAGTACAAATTTTTCATTTGGGCATTAAGCGTGGAATGTGTTGTAGGCCAAAAGAGATGTATGTCAGCATTAAAAAAAAACCTGAAAGTGAGCAGCATGTGTGATTGAATTAGATTCATGAACTCCCACACCGATTTTGAAAGCATATTTTAACCAAAAACAAATGTGCTCTTTGAGTAAAGCTGAAAGAAGCAGTGCGGTGCTGGTTCTCTGATGTATTGCAGCTGTGTGGAACAGCGGGGTGTTTGGTCTTGATTGTAATGTGGCAAAAATGTGTTGACAAGTCAGTTGTCATCCAAATTCACCTGCCATGCCTTAGCCACAGGTATGTTCATAAAGTCATATTTTTCTCGTTTATTTTCAGAACATTGGAAGAATATTGTCTCAGGCTGTGATCACCCATCAACTGAATAAAGGTAACACATGCTTTTCCGTGACGTATGTGGACGATTTTCCCAAATGTGGATTAAGCCTAGGACTGGGCTAAATTGTTGTTCCAGTGGTAAACCACTTTTTGAAAATTCATTTTAGTCTAGGATCATCTGGGACTGAGAAACTGCAGAAACATGCAGATGAATCTCAATTTGAATTAGGACTCGTCAGCCTCGGTGAAATGCCATTCCATTATGTCATTTAACAAACAGTTTAATGAAAGCACTATTTACTAGCTTTACAGTGATTTTCTGTATTGATGATAATGGGGGAGGGCATACTGAATTCTGGTTTCTAAAATAAAAAAAAAAACTTAGACTTTTTTACAGTGTCCTGTTGGGACAGACATTTATATTGCTATTGTGAAGAATGATATAAAAATGGATTTGTGAGCATATTATCCACACTTTAAGAACACTGACTAACTGCATGTTTCGTTATAAAGAGCATAACTAGTAGTGTTCAGTAGAATCACTGCATTCAGGTGTTACGGGTAGATTTTTTTTTTTTTCTGTTCAAAGGGAATAAACCAACATGTTTATTAAAATCTTTAAGCTAGTGCAGCTAGGCAGTGATGTAAGTCCACATGATGTAGATAAAATGAAAAGCTAGATTCTACCATGAAGTATTAAAACAATTCTTTTATTTCAGCATTTGAACATAGGAATTGAGGTCTTTTTAATATTTTAATATAAGTTTTTGCCTCAGATGTTTTTTTTTTTCACTCATCAGCCTGAATTTTCTTTGCATATATATCTTCTGATGCATGCACATGGTGGATGGTTTGTGTAACATACCATGTCTCTTTGTGCTGCAGACCCTCTGGCTGTATGTCTGGGGGTGGATCAGGTTGGTGAATGCATTGAGTGAGGAGCGCAAATGATGGAGCCCAGAATAAGTTCTCCCTGGCCCCACCGTTTTGTGCTGAACTCTCAGCCTGTGAGTACTAACCCACTAGCTACAAACCACCAATGCTATGTCTGTATTATAGGTATTATAGTACTAGGTACACTCATGTTTGTGGGTCTATTCATGCCTCTTAATGGAATAGCAACCAGAAGGTGTCTGATTACAAAACCTTTGAATGCCAATATCTATAATTGTAGCTTTGTGCAGAAGTAAAAATGCATGCACGGGTAGATTTTAGCATGTTTGCATATTTTTGTTATTACAATATTTCAAACATCAGGCAGCATATTTACAGTTTAATATAATAGTTTTTTGTGAATTGGGTTTTTGAGGCTATAGATTCAGATGTCTGATTCCTCTCACCAACATCAATGGGCTTCCACTTAAATGATACATTGATTTTTAAATGTTCATTAAAGTGGCTCAGAAAGTTTTGCTATCACAATACAAACACAGAATCTTTACACATTGAGAACATTAACTTTGTAACCTTTTTGTTTTTAACAGTTTTATGTTTTATTGCTCTTTGGTTGACCTTAATTTTTATCAATTGAAGTAGAATCCCTTTTGAGGAGAGCAAAATGTATGTTTTTGTAAGAAGGTTTGAATGAGAGCTGATTACTGTGGTCTTTTCCTGTGCAGTGAGCTTTAGAAGACCAGGATGAAATGAGATAAACACTGGATGAGTGGAGGCCCCCTGCTTCAGAGTCTCTAAGCATGGCAGGACTACAGCTGGTGACCCCTGCCTCCTCACCCATGGGGCCCTTTTTTGGTCTCCCGTGGCAACAGGAAGCTATCCACGACAACATATACACACCAAGGAAATATCAGGCAAGTCTGTAGAAATGGTGCCAAGAGTAGGCTTACGTTGTGCCATAGTAGTTTGTGTTTTTATATATTTTTTTTATTTCATTTAAAACACAATACAGTGTAATTTCTGTTTTAAATGATCAGAGGTTTTTTTTCTGTTTGTCATGGAATACGTGCTGTATTCATGCTATAGATTAGGATTGAGTGTTTGCCATGTACAGTGTTCTTTCTAGAGTGGGTCTGGTTTACTATTACTGCTGTTTTGTTATGATTGACAAACTAACGGACTAGATTTTTTTTTGTTCTTCAATTTTGGTTTAAAAAAGTGGCTTGTTTTTCATTAAAGTTTAGTTAATACAGACCCATTACTTATCGGAAACTGATATTCCGCATTGATATTCCTCTGATAGCTGTACCCTTCTAAACAATCCTGTTTCCTGTTTTCTTTTTTTAGGTTGAACTTCTTGAAGCAGCTCTTGAACACAATACTATAGTCTGCTTAAATACAGGCTCAGGGAAGACCTTTATTGCAGTACTTCTTATAAAAGAGCTCTCCCACCAAATCCGCCAAGAAAATGGGAAGAGGACAGTTTTCCTGGTGAATGCAGGTAACCAGTCTAATTTATCTCAGATGTCTTTATTCTGAAGTGCATTTACTTTTTGTATTTTGTTTAGTGTTTGTTAGTAAAACATGTAAATAGGCAAAAATCTTTACACTTAAAACACAAGAAAGGGACACAAATGCTCCACTAATAACCTGTTAGAAATATAGTTAATAAGACATATGAATGTTGGAAGTCAGAATGGGAAAACATTAAGCAGCTATTTAAACAGCTGCTAGTTAATTGCTAGTTAGTATTCTGTACTCATTTATGTATAAAATGCCCCTCAAGCTGCATTAGTGAGATAAAAAATGAACTGTCAGAAATGTTATGTTTTAATCTGAAGTGAGTGTATTCTTTTGAAAATGTAATGAATTAATTTAAATTGTTTGTAGCATCATCTGTGGTTCAGCAAGCATCCACTGTCAGAACCCATTCAGATCTTCAGGTTGGGGAGTATACTGAAGGCTCAATGTCATGGCTGGAGGAAAAGTGGAACCGAGAGATAATGGAAAATCAGGTGTGATTACACGCATGGGAAAAGTTTTCAACCACTTTAAAACATTGAATTTCTCAGTGTCATTTCAATCATGAGGAGACTCAATCTCTCCTCAACATGTCATCTCGTAATCTTTGCAGGGCGGTATCGTTTCATCTCCCTCATGCTGCTTGCCTCTTTTCTATAATATCTATGCTCCCAGGTGCTTGTCATGACGTGCCACATCTTTCTGCATGTGCTGAAGAATGGAGTCTTGCCACTATCGAAAATCAACCTGCTGGTTTTTGATGAATGTCACCTTGCAATCATGGACCATCCCTATCGGGACATAATGAAGGTGAAATTACAGTCCATGCATAGAATATTAACCTGAGATTTACACCTGTCATTGTAAAGAGAGAAATGAATAAAGGTTTCACCTACCTGTCATGCTGGAGAGATGCTAAAAGATGTCTATTCTTTGGTGTATTTTACCAGACATTAATTATTTCTGGTGATTGCTCATAGTAAATATGCTGTAAAAATCTGAAAGTATAATAATATTAAAAGTGAAAGAATATTAAACTGGATGTCAGGTTGGTTGTTCTGTACTCTGTTCACACATTAGATATATAAAATGCATCGTGATATATTAATTCATATATGCCAATGTTGGAATCAATTATAAGGATTTTTAGAGAAGTATGAGAATCATTTTCTTCTGAAATATTTTTTTGCCTTGTTTTTTTCTGTATTCCAGGTGTGTAAATTGGACTTAATTAGAAAATAATGTATGCAAGATACCTGTGTGTGTGTGTGTGTGTGTGTGTGTGTGTGTGTGTGTGTGTGTGTGTGTGTGTGTGTGTGTGTGTGTGTG
>JBBIGA010000001.1:49181244-49200774 GCA_037576975.1 Alestes dentex | reverse complement strand
ACACAATTCACACACACACACACCACTCACAAACACAATATTCACACACACACACACACACACACATACACACGGTAACACTGTCCATTTATCTTAAAATTAAACTTGTGATATTTTTTTTTCTGATCAGTCAAGTGAACCCTGAGATGGAGACTCTGAATTTTTTAAAATAGCACCACTCGTCACCAGACAGAGGTCTCTTTAGCTGAACGCAGAAACACTATCCACCTTCTCCTTCCTGGTCGGTCACATTTCACTGTTGATTTAATAGAAATGGAACAGGATGGATTTGGGGATATTTCATTAATCTTCCTTTCCTTTCACTACAGAGGAAATTAAACCAAACAGAGTTCAAAACTTTGCTCTATTATTGTGCTCTGGGCTGCCAATGGTCATTCTCTCTCCCTGGCAAGGTAGAGCCCAATTAGTCACACAGATCCCTCCCTGATCTCTCCTCCACTGTGCTGCCTGAGACTGGAGCTGCTCCGATAGCTCTGATGTCCAGTTCTTGCAGGTGCAAACACCATCAGAACATTCCACATACCGCCTGCTGAAATTATAATAGCCTGTACCTAATTATTGTAATCTCTGCTAATGTGCTTTATGTCAGGGCCAGAGCACAGAAGAGCACATACCATTAACTTATAGTCCATAGTGTTATTTTGGTACCATAATGATGTATAGAAATGTAATTTAATTAAACTAAAATGTCCACTTTTTGAATTATACGCATTTTTTGTGATTTCTGCTTCTTGGTTTTTCTTTTTATTCTTAAAATAGATTACCTCATGTACTTCCTTCTGTTCCCTCTAACATTTTGCTAATGATGTGAATAAAGTGTGCCACAACAACTACTAATGTTACACATTTTTATTTCCAGTTTGAATCTGAAATGCACAACGTTTTGATTGAGTTATGTCCTGATAAAATCTAGAAGTGCGGAGAGCCAACAGCAACGCACTAAGATTGTAGTCTAATTCAATAGATTGTAGTTTGAGGCTGTTTAAGGGTTTCCTGCTTCACCATGCATTGTTTATAACAAGGATTTTACTTGCACATTTTCAGCCTCGGTGCCCATGATTAGAAAAATATGGTGACCCTGACCATAAATAAACATGTAAATACACATATAAACATATCCATGCAACTGTACCACTCGTTTTCTTCTCTTTTGTATCATTACTGTTGTGTGTGCTGAGGTGGGCATGTCTCTCTACAACCTCATCAAACATTATGAGTAATGAAGTGAGCGAGAGTAAAGCAGCCAAACGGAGACAGAATTAGGAACAATTGCCATGATTCTGTAAAAGAAAAAGAAAAAAATACTGCAGCCCTTTGGCTTTAGGGCAATGCATGAGAGTCAGGGGTGATATAATATGTGTTTCCTGGATTATTGAATTACATTTATGTTGCATTTCCTGAGAATATACACATTTGTGCAGATTTCTGTGCAGCTCTGTCTCCTCTGTGCTCCAGTTACAGCTAATGAGGGTAATTATTGCATAGCTTAACTGTAATGCTGTATTGATTGTCAGGATCCTGCTGTGTCATGAAGCTCCAACAAAAGGCACGTTGAGCCCCAATGAAGCCCCTGTTGGGCCCCGGGGCCCCAGGCGCATGCACTGATGCTTCAATAGGGTTAATACCCAACCGTATAAAGATGGAATTAGGGCCTAGCTTACACAACGAGGAAGAAAATTGAGTGTTTTGTGGAAAATATGTGGCTAATTCCATCCTGTCATCAGTGGATATTAAAGATTATTAGTTGGCACGTTCAGCTATTTGTAAATGACAATGGCAGCAGTGTTTAATTCATCCCTAATTTCCAGCTGCAGGAGAAACAGGCTTGTGAAGGGCTGGCTATCATATTATAGTAAAGCTCTGTAACCTCATTATAGTTTTATGCATTTTCAGTGTGCTTAAAGTTTTAAGCATGTTTGCCTTAAGCATCTCCATAACAGCTTATTTTAAATCTCCAAACACAATCTTGGTTAAAGTTATTAAAGTCATCTCTCTCTCTCTCTCCCTCTCTCGCTCTGTCTCCAGTAATAAAGCTTTTGAGATAATAGAGGACTGGGGCAGTTGTTATTAGAACTAAATGATGTAACTTTATTTTTACATATTGCAACTCAGTACACACATCAAAAATACACAGCCATGTGACAATGTTTCAGCAGCAGTGTCTTATGAAGGGAAAGGAGCAGATCTGTAGTTTCATGCTGTACAGTGCAGAATGAAACTGAGAAACTAAATGAGAGTATACTTGATGCAGACAGACAAAAGCCTCTCCTCTGGTGGTATCAGTGGGTGCAGGGTGTTTGGCACCTGTGGGGGATTAATGCGGACCACCACCGGCACAGCACTGAGTTAAGCTTGCAGATTGGGTTACTGCAGTGGGCTACTCAATCAGTGCAGGTGCTCTCCATAGTGCACACCAAACCCAGACGGTTTGGCTCTATATTAACTCTCTTTTTTTCCTCATCACCATGATATGATCTGACGTTTCCAAGTTGAATTCATCCCTGCCCCTAAAATTCTATACTTCTGAAAAGGTAACTGCATAATAAGAAAAATGTATAAAAGTAATAAGAAAAAGTAATAAGATTTTATTTAAAGTTTTTCTATACACTCATTCACAAAAAAGCTCTGACACAATGTAAAGTGCAGCTGGTACTAAAAAACACAAAAACAAAAAAACAAAAAACAAAGAAAAAACAAAACAAAAAACAATACAAATAGAAATATTAAATTTTGTTTTAATGGAGCATCTTTCTATGTGCATCTTTCTATGTGCCATAAATGCATTTAGTATTTAGTAATGTCCGGTAAACGGTAAATCTGAGTCCTTTCACTGTTTATGAACTGGACAATGAAATGTCATTCTACCAGTGAAACCTATATAATAAATAATTATGCACTCACTGAAATTATCAAGAAATTATGCACTCACTGACCACAGAACAGTAGCACTTCTCTATATTTATTTGCATGAACCTGGAGGCTTTTTATTGAACTTCTAATCTAAATGTTTTTTATTCAGTAATTACAATAAATTACTAACCTCTAGCCTAAAAAAGTGTTCATTTCATATTTATGTGAGTAAGGAAATGTAGTGTGAGACCACATACAGTATTTTATTTAGCCAGTGTTTTTTCTGTTTTTTAATCTATGCAAACACTGTAAAAAGAACAGGCATTTCAAAACAAAACCTCAAATCTTCACACACAGCCTGAGCTCTCTTACGCCCTCTCATGGCAAATATTTTGGAGGCACTTAATTGTAGCTGTCCATGGTATTGTCCATCCTATGGGCAGAAAAAGTCATGGTTCAAATTAAACCTCACAAAATTTCAAAAATATGTTTCTCTCTATCAGGGCAAAACTTTGAAACACGAGAGTCCGTCATTGTTTATAACTCTCAAATAAAAATATCACCCAACATTACACCAACACCATCTTAGCTCTGTCTGAGTTACAGGGGAAAAAGAGAGAAAATGAAAGAAATTAGCATGTGGTTGGGCATTAAGAGGCTTGAGTTAAGGCTGTAAGATGCTACGTTCAATTCATTTGTGACATGCTTGGCCTGGGCTGTTTTGATGGAATGATTTTAGGTTCCATTATGATTCTGCCATGTCCCACAGCCATTTGGAAATTCTTGTGATTCCTCTATGCTCTTTTCAATAGCACACTGACATGAGATGGAAGTGGCTGTGTTGGGGGGGGGGGGTATATTTTACTCTGAAATGCATGAATGTGACTGGTCTTGACACATGGTCAGATAACAGGTTCCCTGCACTTCACTCTCACTGATGCATCTTCAAGAGGAGCTGCTTTTAATCAGTAATTACTAGGACTGCTCTGGCGATGGTGTATCCAGTGATTGATGACCATAACCAGGCTCTTTTATGCCTGCCGACATGTCCTCTGGATAAATTCTTCGGGAAGTTTCCTGATAGAAGTAAACAAAACCGTTTAAGTAGAAAATGGCCAAGGATGGTCAAATTGTGGGGTTTCTGCTGATATTCTGAAAGCTGATGTGTTTGTGTCCTGTGAGCACTGCACTCTGAAAAAAGACACCTTAGTTGGCAGGAAGAAACACCTTTTCTCTTATATTGATGCTGTTTAGCTATCTGTAATCTAAAAATAACATAAAACTGCATAAGCCAAATGTGAAATGTAAAGTTATATACAACCACAACTTTTATAGTAATGACTGAATTGTAAGTCTAATGATTATTAAGTTAATTATAGACCAAGAATCAGAGGTTAAATGTGAAAATGAATATTTATTGAGAAACTCTCTTAGTAGAAACCCTTCCTAGGAGACAAAAACATTTCAGAGCTTCTTTTCAGCTTGCACAGCTGTGAAGTGTTTAGAGAGCAGCATTCAATTTCCATAAGGATATAATAAAGTGTCAAAATTAAGTTACAGGATTTTCTTAAAACGTCATTTCAGATGACTAAAAGCTCATGTGTTGTGACATTTTATCTACTCTGATTGTGAGACAATTGAAATAAGTGTTTCCAATGGGGAAAAAGGTGAGGTAATCTGTTGTAAAAATGCCGCCAGACTGGAAAAGTTAGAATATGATTATAGTAAAGGGCTTTTTGCATAAATAAATGGTTTGGAATCATAGTCGCAGTGTGTGTGTATGTGTGTGTGTGTGTGTGTGTGTGTGTGTGTGAGTGTGTGCGTGTGTGTGTGTGGCACAGGAGCTCCACTTTCATACAGTGAATACAAAATGTGTAATAAGTGTTTATGACAGATCTTTTAAGTGAGCGAGCGAGCGCATCTGTGTCCGTGCCGAGCACTTTGGGCTGCTTTAAACTGCTGCCCTGTGTTTCTGTACTGTTACACTCAGCCTGTGGGGTCTGACAAAAGGCACAGTGTGGAACAGGCGCTCACCATATGACAGCTCAGACATGAACAATAAATATGAATTCTGCAGCGGCACCACTCTGAAATGATAGATTAGATTTGGTGTTTTTAATCCAGAGCCTGGTTCCCCTTTTCCACTCCGGCCCTGCTGAAATACACAGGAAATAAACACACACTGCAGTCTGGCACCAGGCACTGCTCCATCTAGCACTCCAGACACACACGCACATTCAGCTTTCATACCTTGTTGTCATGTACCTCATCCATCCACAATACTATAAAGCAAGCCTTTAAATTATTTTATTTATCTTTCTTGTGTTTGTCTACCTGTCTACCTGTCTGTCTGTCTGTCTGTCTATCTATCTATCTATCTATCTATCTATCTATCTATCTATCTATCTATCTATCTATCTATCTATCTATCCATCCATCTATCTATCTAACTGCCTACCTTCCTTTTTCAGGATTTCTTTTGAACTTGAAGGAGCCATATTCAGAGATAAAATGGAACAGAGCTGTCCTTTGTTCCAGTCGTTCTGACATCTTCCCCCTTTCTGTAGTTTGTTTATGTCGGTTAGAGAGTGGTTACATTACAAAGTCCTCTTTGATTTGCTGTATTAAGATAGATTTTACAGATCAAGGCCCTGATATACGTGTTGTGCCGTAAAGATGTCGGCCTGTACAGCCTCCATTGTAGCGGCCTGTCTCGGCCTGTTGACAGGGCCACCATTTACACTCCATGATTGACACCAGCTATTCAGGCCATAAGTGGTGCCTTCACACCTCTTTGGCGGCTTTTAATTTCAGATGGCTGTCTCATTTTGGCAACCCTTTTTACTCTCTCCTTTCACAGCCACTTTAAACTTGAAATATAAAAAAGGAGGAAATAATAATACTAGGTGCCATTTTTTTCTTGAATTACAGGGAGCAAGGCCCAGAGTGCAAGCATAAAAGGATGAAATGTTTACATATCAAAAGGCTACAGGCCAATCTACGTCAACATCATACATGAAGTTAACCAGGACAAGCCATTCACTTCAGCAATAGTCATCACAGAAGAATTCTGACCCACATGCACTCATGCATGTGCGTTTGGCCAGTGCTGTATGATATGGCATTGTTTTTCAGTTGGTCTTTTACTTCTCCCAAAGATCCCCAAGAGCATCATCATTTAAAAATACAATGCTTAAGGACAAACAAGATTCTGATACAATTTCAGAAATATTTTGTGTGTGTGTGTGTGTGTATATGTGTGTGTTTGTAAAAAATGATTGGCAATGGTCAAAGAATAAAACGCAACAGCTCTACATAAACAAGAACTCTCATTTTGGATAACAAAAAACTAAATAAAAATAAAAATGTGAATGCTTTTGTTGCACAATTCAACATGATAATAAACAATACACTACTATTATACTTCTACACACACACAAATAAGAGAACATAATGTCATTGCATTATATTAAAAAATCAATCAGAACTTTGACATTTGACCCTGGGAGAGTAACAGCGTTGTGAAATGATATTTCTCTTCTCTTCTAAGCATATCATATTAGTACAGTAGAGGCCTGGATGAAGAGCACATGACTGATCTCATAATGGGATTCATCCATTACGCCCCACGCATTACTTTTCAGTTTAGGGTATCACTCTCAGTAATTTCTGCTTTATGGCCCCTTATTGCTGCAGAGACGCTTTAATAATGTTGGAAATCTTTGCTCGCGATGGGAACACGGTAAATAAATCCGGCCCTGACAATAACAAATTCGCCACGACGCCCAACATCATCTGAGACCTCATTTACTGTCCGGAGATTCGTGCGGTTAAACGATGAAGGAGATATTGCGGTTTAAATGGCACAGCGGCTCTGCCTCGCCTGCCTCGCCTCGGCTTCATTTGATCAGCCGTGCTGCTTTTAATATGTCTATTCGAGGCGATAATGGGCGTTATCTCATCGCAGCGTGTCCACTCGGCCCAGTGCTTATTGAAGGTGTTTAAAGTTCATTTCCTCCCCACTGATGGAGTTAAAGCCCCTCCATCTCCTCAGAGCCATCAACCAGAGCCGGAACAGCGTGGCCGTGTCAGACCCTCTGTTTTACAAATAACACACATCATTAAGGCACTTAAGAGAAAAGCCCACCACAATGCGGAGGAATCCAGCCACACAAACACACAGATCTTCCTCCTGAAGGTCTGAGCCTCGGGTGTCAATAGAATTCGGTTCAGCTTTGCACAGCGCGTTAACAACTATTAGAGGCTCCAGAACGAGTATTCACACTTGTTATTGTTTTACGATTACAAATAATACAAATAATACTAGTCATTAAAATACGTAATAATACATAATATATAAAATACTTAATCACAATAGCCTGAAAAAATGTTTTTTTTTTTTTAGATTGAGTCAGTGTCTATTTGTCTCTTTTCCAGACTGATTTGCATAAAGACCCCAATAATATACAGACCCCAATAAACTACAGAATCTGAACGAAATTAATTTAAAGTATTTTTTATTTTAAACGTATCTCGCTCCTTGTATCTTAATTAACCTGCACGGACCATGATGTCACGTAATTAATTTATTTTTAAAAAGTTTGCAAACGCAACGGATTAGCTTAATCGAATTAAACCTGAATACACACACACACACACTGATCTGTGCTAAAACCTTAACCGGCCCATGTCGAGGTGCAGCTGATGCAGAAAGAGAGAAGGAGGAAAGGAGAGGAAAGGAAGGCTCCGGTGACGTCAGAGAAACTTCAGCTCGGTATAAAACCCAGGAGAAACTTCATGTGGAGGTCTGAGAGACAGTCTGAGGTTTTTTCGTCCCGCAGTAGCACAGAGAGCTGGAGGTTTTATATTTTAAATCTGTTTTTATGTTTTGGTTTGTTTTTTATTATTTTTTAAATTTCAGCCACAATGAGGAAGGTGGTGGGGCTCTAAGCGGATGGTTAAAGAATTCGGGAGCTTGTAGGAAGGTCTGTCCTCGCTGAGAGCGCCTCGCCCCGCCGTGTCCAGCCTGTGATGCCCGCGGGGATGTTCAGTATTGACAGTATTCTGGCTGGCAGACCCAGCTGTAAGGACCCGGCTCTGCTACACCGCGGAGCCCCGCTGGTGTTCTCCAGCCTGGCGGACTCGCTGTACTCGGGGGCTGACTATAATGGACTCTACCCGCCCTCCGGAGCCGCGGCGCCCGGCCTGCAGCCCCTCAGCGGGGCCCGGGTAGGCTACAACGGCTACTGCTACGGCCAGATCCACGTACAGGGACCGGGGGGCCCAGCCTGCTGCGGGGCAATGCCCACCCAGTGCCCCTGCATCCCCACAGGTAAAGCTCACTCCACTCCACCTGATTTATTTTCACCTGTTACTGGTTCTCTATGATAATGCAGTTTAATACATGAGGGTCTTGAGTCTCTGTGTTAATGTGGTTTAATATATAATTCCTTATCCTTAAGGAATTCACTATTATTGTTTTATATGACGCACATTATAAGTATCAGACACAAACAGTCCTAGAATGTACAGGTTAAACTCTATCTTAAAGTACTGGTTATGAAGCTTTTCCTTCCTTGATTCTCCGTGCATTTCAACACACGAGGCTTCGCTGTTTAGTGTTCATTTCTTTGTATTTTTTTTCTTTGAGCTTGTATGAGGCAACTATTCTGTATCAAACACAAACAGTACTGGAATGTTCTGGTTAAAACCTTAAATGCTTTAAAGTCCTAGTGATGATGTTTTATTTCTTTTTTATTTTTGTAATATGAATTATGTATGTAATATTTATTTAGTCCCGTATTTTCAAATGCTTTGAGTCTACAGTGGTATGAGAGATATGGCACACACAAAGCATGTTTTTGTACGGACTGATTTTGGACTAAACAAACGCACAGTCCTGACTCTTTCTTCCTGGAACGAACCTAAGCAAATGTGGGTTCAGTAACTTTATGTTTTTGTGCATTTTTATGAAGAAAAATACAGTCTGATTCAACACAGCTAAACAGCACGATTGCAAGTAATTCCGGATTTTTGGTCTTAAAAATGAAACAAAAACAGCAAAAAAAAATAATATAAATAAATAAATAAATAAACAAACAAATAAAAAAATAAAAAAATAAAAGAGACAATATATGAATGAATATATATGAATGAATATATGAATGAATATACAAATTATATATATATATATTCTTATCAGAACATTTGAACTGAAATCATTTTCCGTCGTTTACTGTCTTTCGTGTTAAGTAAATAAATAATAAATAATATTCAGTAATAATTAATTAAATAGATAGATAGGCACATATATGGATAACTTGGTCAAGCACAATAATATTGTTTTACATACATTTCTAAAATAGATTTCTATCGCTTTTTAAACATCGCCAGTCAGGTTTTAAACATCGTCGGTCAAACATTTTAAGTTTACTGGTACAGTAAAGCGCACCTGGCTCCACTTGTTAATGATAACTTTGGTCATTTCCCATAGCTTCATGCTAAAATATCGATATTCTGTGTGAGTTCAGAAACATGACCTCTCGAGGAAAAGCTTTCTAAATTCATTTTGTTTTGTTACAGAATTATATATTTAAGTATAGTTTTATTTAACCACTTTCGTCATTACTGTTTAACATTAATCAATCACTGAGTCTTCTAATAGTCTCTCTCTCTCTGTTATCGTGTGAAAGTTGTATTTAACACACAAAGCCGAAGTTCCGGGATGAGTTTGACGGGCTGTAGAAATGTAGACGTGTGCCACCGACCCCAGTCCACTGTGTGTTTAAACCCCACAGTGAAGACTCTGTGATGAGTTATTATAAGACTAACTGTAGAAAGGTGCGCTTACATTTCGGACCGTGTGTTTTGAAACTGTACCTGAGATGTGAGGCCTTGAATCACCCAATATAAACTTAACATATAAAAGCATGACCCAGTGTGTTTAACACTTTTTCACAGTGCTGTGTTTTTGTTTGCTAAGACTTCAGATAAATAAATTTTTTATGTGTGCTTTACCGAGTCCACTGGGTTTTGGGCTCTACTTTTAGTGAATGGGACAATTATTGACTGTTTTTATAGTATTTTCGTACTGGATTGACCTTTATTAGCATATTAGCATGACCATTATACACTTTACACACGTAGTCCACACACAAACACTTCATAAATCCGCAATAGATACAAAGGCAAAAACAAAGTGTTTTGACGGGCCTTAGTCGAGTTACCATATAAAAGAACATTAGAAACTCTAAATAATTTTACAGTGTATGTAACGCCTATCTTTGCCTGTCTTTGAAGTGAACTCGAGATAAAAGACAAAATTCTCTGAATTCTTTCACAGTGTGGACTAGCTTCAGATGTGTGTGTGTGTTTTGACATGTTCTCACTCTGTGTTCTGCTGTGTTTTGAAGGCTACGACAGCAGCGGCTCGGTGCTGATGTCTCCTGTGCCACATCAGATGGTATCCTACCTGAACATGGGCTCCCTGTCCCGGACGGACCTGCACCTGCTCAGTCAGCTGCAGTGCAGGCGCAAGAGGCGCCACCGCACCATCTTCACTGACGAACAGCTGGACGCACTAGAGCGGCTCTTCCAGGAGACCAAGTACCCAGACGTGGGGGCGCGGGAGCAGTTAGCACGGAAGGTGCACCTGCGCGAGGAGAAGGTCGAGGTGAGTCACAGAAAGGCAATCCTGGAGAACATAGTTTCAGAGAACATCAAAATAAAGGCATACAATTAATAAATAACAAATAAATAAATATATTAACATTCGTATGATTGCAATGACCATCACAAACCCGTTTTCTTTAAATAAGAGTGATTATATTGGATACATAAAAATATCGGCCACGATCCGTTAATAATACATATAATAAACAAACAAATAAATAATTTACATTGATTTCCTTTAGGTTTTTGGGTCTGCAAAGATCATCACAGACCAGATGAAAGTAGACCAAATGATGTAAATAAATAAAAATCTCGCACCATGCTCCGTTACTAATACATGAAATAAGCAAATAAATAAGTAATTTACTATAGTATGATTTCCTTTAAGTGAATGGGTCTTAAATGACCATCACAAACCAGTTTTCTTTATATAAGAGCAGAGCCAATAAGATAAACAAATTAAAATCTCAGTTATTATTATTATTGTTATTATTATTATTATTGTTGTTATTATATATTTTTATTTCATGATGATGATCATGATTATTATTATTCTTATTACTATTATTATTAGTAGTAGTAATAGTAGTAGTAGTATCATTATTCAATTAAAAAAAACCCAGTGCGATCACAGAAGAGGTGCGTTTCTCCAGAACACAGTCACAGTTTATTTATTCCTCACCTGTTTTCTGCTCAGGTTTGGTTCAAAAACAGACGAGCGAAGTGGAGGAGGCAGAAAAGATCATCGTCCGAGGAATCAGAAAATCCTCAGAAATGGAACAAACCGGCGAAAACGGTGGCAGAAAAGACCGAGGAGAGCAAAAGCGACGCCGACTCGGACAGTTGATAACGAAACAAGCAGAAAAAAACAAGGAGAAATCCTTGATCTTGCACAAGCAGCTCCAGGCGGGACTTTTACACTCTGAACCTGATGTGAAATGAACCTGCGCTCGTGTTGTCATGCTGTTGCACAAAATGTACAGGAATTTTTTCCTTTATCATTGATATTGTTATTTATATTAATTTAAATTTTACACACTCAAAAAACCCCAACATACTTTGGTCTCGTCATATGAATATTAAATATTATATCGCGCCAGGTTTATTATTATTATTATTAATATTATTATTCTTATTATTTAAAGAAAAAAATTAGGAGTCTAGTGAAATAGTGTCCTTCGTGAGATGTGTGTATTTGTAAAACTGGTGGTCCATCTGTGAGATGACTGGGGCAGAACTTTTACTGGACAAAAAACAAGCTAAAATCACACGGAGGCACATGGACAAATACAAAATATAAGACTTTTCTTGATTTTCTCAAGTCTCTTTTATCAGATTTTAGAAAATACACTTTAATTTTTGAATACAGAAGCTGAGAGAGGTTGTGACCTGTATACCCCTTAGACTGTGCTGAGTGGTGGTCTCCATAAACAGGGCCATTAGTTCAACATATCCACGTTTATTTTAGCGCAGCTTTGAGAAGGCTGTGATGTCCAAGAAGACACATGAGCAGAATCTCCTCCAGATTTAACCACAAACACTCAGTTCCCACGTAAAATCTCCAAACTGCTTATTCTGTGCATTAAATATGCTTGAATAATGAAACATATGCTAGAGAAAAACTGGATGTGGAAAGTCTTCAGATGGGATATTTTTTTGCTGGAATCTGGATGAGACCATTCTCTGGACTTAAACCGAAAAGCATAAACTAAATTAAAAACAACTACAATTAAAATATCCTTAGTTGAAACTTGGAACACATTCCCAGCACCAATATGTGAAAGCTGTAAGAATATAGTTGGGTTTGGTTATCAAATAATAATGGGGAGCTGAAGGCGACACAGGACAGAAAGGTATGTGGATGTTTATGGATTAGTGTTGTGTTATTGAAAAAGAGCAGCACTATTACAAATTCTTATTTATCTGCAAGCAAATATATTTTATATAAAAACTCTACAACTTAAAAACATTTCAAATGAAGGACAGCACATTTTGTGTTACCTTTTAACAACCAAACAAAAAAAGTGTGTTAATTCACACCATCTTTGAGAGTGGGCTCTTCCATCAGTGCAGAATAGTAAAGGAAGTTAGCTTTACTGGAACCTGGATGAGGGTCAATGCATCTTAAATTCTAAGCTACTATAAAATAATACATGTCTGATTATTTTAAATGCATGGTCACTTTGGATGAAGTATTATTTTATCGGATGAAGTGACCATGCATTTAAAAATCTCCCTACCGCACTACAGTCCCTATGGATTTAAATGTTCATATGACAGCATGGACTAAGTGGTCTATTGATAGCACTGTGTAGACTTTTCTTTACTTTGCTTTTATTTTTAATATTCCAGCATCTCACCTTTTTTAGCAGTAGCAGTGGCAGTGATGTTCATTAAAGTGGACGCAAGTGTGTGTGTGTGTGTGTGTGTGTGAGTGTGTGTGTGTGTGTGTGAGTGTGTGGATAATAATACCCAATAAATGTCGTTCAGTTACACCAAAAAGGTTTTGATGTATTTCTGGAGCAGCAATGCTAGTAACAGCAACAACAACATTTATTATATAACTCAAGTTGTCAGTCATCAACACACTCTTTTCTGTAATTGCCAGTTATTAATTTCTCAACATTATGATACTTTTGGAACCCAAGTGCAGTTAAATAATGTGCCTAAAAACCTTCTGTATTTCCTTGATCCCTTAAACTTCGTGGGTCTGTATGTGCACCTACTCTTTAGCTCCTCACTCTTATATAAGATAAAACTTCATTTACTGGATTATATGTCTCAACCACTTCAACTCATTGGCAGGTTCTGGCTTTTCCTCACTAATAACCACATACATTGCATGTTATTCTTATAGTACTGTATTATTACTGGGTAATAAAAAAACAATAACCATATGTAATAGACCAAACGTTTAAGAGGTTAAGATTATTGAATAATATGCTTGCGGTTTAAAGCAAAACTGTTCTCTATTTCATTCAACCTTTGTGGGAACTGCTTTAGTGCTGTAGGTGAGTAGCAGAACATAAAACTAATTTATTTCAGTTGATATTGCAGACGCAAAGAGAACAATGTGAGGGGTTTTGTAGTGTATGAGAGTGACAACAAATATGATGGCTACCATAAAGTAAAATGTGTGTGTGTGTGTGTGTGTATTTAATACTTTATTTGGGAAAATGGGCCCAGTATAATGAAAATGTGAACATTGTGTGGTTTAACATTTGTCTGCTCTCTACAAGGAAAAGTACTGTTGCCCCAAACTACGGCTTTTATTAGAAAAAGTAATAGAGGCCAAACCTAATCTTTTGGTTGTTGAGGTTAAGGTCAGTGCTGGGTTAGCATTTACACACACATCTACACACTGGTGTAAGTGCGTATGTGTGTGTATGATGAGGCTGGACCATGTAATTTTGCCTGTAAAAGCACTACGTAACAGAAGAAATATAAATAAACATACATATTGTAAAATGTAACAATAATTTCTTGTTTTCAAGATAGTACTTGATATGATAACAAAGTTCGGTTCCAGAATCTTCCTCAGTGCCCTAATCCATCACATGGATGTTTTAAATCAGCACACCTTAAAAAGTACTGAATAACTAAACTAGATATTGGATGATAACCACAAATAATACTGGGCTGCCAGGAGAAGAGAGCTGGAAAAAGTGTGTAAATACAAAAACACTATTTACTGCATTAATATCTTTTGTAATATTGATTTTTTTTCTGGACAAATAAATACTTACTGTCCAGGTAAATAGCTTTTTAATTAGAAAAAAAGATTTTGCACAGTACTGAATGTTTGGCTGGCTTATAGACTTGAACTTGCATGGTGTAACTTGCATATGATATGTAAATATTCAAATGCATATTTGTCTTTGTTTGTAGAACTGTATGTGTTTATGCTATTTATAATCTAAAACAAATAACCTTTTAGCAGCATTCCGTTTATGTAGATTGCAAATGCAGGCTTTGATTTGGCACACTTCTTGGGTTTCTGCACATTCACGGATTGGCTGATGATGTGTACCTGCCCTGTGTGCATCCAGAAATGGCAAATAATTACTTCAACCACTGGTTTCTTTTACAGAACTCTTCACTATAAACACAGGGTGGATGTATATATATATATTTATTTCTCCTCACACATCTTTTAAAAGGCATAATGAAAAAGTAATGAGGCTTCTGAAGTGACTTAAAAAAAAACAGATTAGAGAGGGGGCAGAGCAGGTACTTAGGGATTTGGCAATAACACAAACCATGAAACAAAACACATCGTACTAATAATCCCTTATATGTCCAGCAGTGATTTATAAAGTGCTTGTCCCCTGAGCAGCAGTGCGATATACAAAGCGCAGGGCCAGAACCATTAATCTCTTCTTTTTTCCTGGGCTGTAATTTTGTATTTCAAAAATTTAATGCAAACTTTTTTTAAACCATTATTTCTTTGACCTTTTTATGCATAGTTCCCAGTGCTTGGGAAAACATAGGTGGAGTCCAAGAAAAATTAGGCATTGAGTTAACTCCAAGAGGAGATAAATCTTTGGTCCTTTGCTAGCATTTAAAGAAATGCTTTCTGTTTCTTTTCCATTTTTCACAAGCGTTTCTCTGTTTTACACAGAGAACCATGAGACTCTTGCTGTTGTTCTTACATAAGTGGAACGTTTATGTGTTTTGTATATTTATTTCTATAGCAGGCTAAAAACAGGCCAGATCAACCTCAGAATCATGAATATGTGAATTGATTGTGCTGGTGTGTGGGGTCTGGCTAACCTTAGCTTTTGGAAGATTTGGCTGTATGAGTGACAGGCCTTGGGTGGATTCCCTCCTCTAAAGATAGAAAAGGGTGTTGGCCTTTTCTGTGGTGCATTTTGAGAAAACATGCAAAATGGAAGGAGCTTTGAATGAAAGTAAGACAAATAATGCATATTTTTACAGATGTAAACTTCCTCCTATATCATTACCATATTTCAGTGGGATGACATGTGGTTTCTCTGTTTGTTTTCTTTCTGTCCCAGACTGTCTCTGAGCCAGAAGCCAAGCCTCTTTAAGAACCCTTTATTACTCCCGAACTGTGTATATTTACTGTTAAAACCCAGAAAATAAACACTTGATTGTAAGGATCCTTTTATTGCAGTCTTAACACCTGAATGGCCTTTAGTAATTGAAGGCCTCAGTCCTCCACCCATGCATGTAATTACCTTGCCTGTCACCGCACTCGCTCTAACACACCAGCCATCAACTGCCTTCAATTAGTGAGCCCAACCCGCCCACCGAAAAACCACACAGAGTCCAGCTCACTGCCAGTGGCCCCTTATCTCTACGGCAAAGCAGGTAATCAAACCCTAAGCCAACTTTCAGCCCGATTTTATATGGCTCACATTATGTCTTTAAACTCAGACTTTTTACAGAGGGTATAACGTTTTTGCTCTGACAGTCCCTGCCAAAGTAAACAAACATGCGCAATATGAATGAGTAACTATGGAGAATGTGTATGTGTGTGTGTGTGTGTGTTTCTCTGTGTGTACTGTACTCTCAGTTATAGCACTGTGCACTGGGGAGGCAGGATCATTTGCCTGGAAGTCAGGAAGGCCCGGTCACCATGCATGGCCCAGGTTTCACTGCTGATTAGCAGTTTGGGTCAACCCCAGGGCCGCCTCTGAGAAAGGCCCAGGTTTCCTGATTAGTGCTGTGGGCTGACCCCAAGCCTCCTACACACACCGCACATACTTTCACACACAGACCCACCATGATAGACACATACTTACTCACTCACTTGGACATGTCCACATACCTATGTGTGCACAGATATTTATGTATGGTCGTCTCCTTTGTAACATTGCTGTTTTGCCAAGGTTATTAGGTTTTGTATAACCTTTTGCAAATGACAAGCAGACATTGTACAGGAACATCTGTCGATGATGTCATAATTTTCTCTCTATACTGATGACCATTGTCAGATACAATATTCTAGAATGTTCAGACAGCTGATGATGTCATAACACTCTCTACACTGAAGATACCGATAGCTTATTTAGGTCTTGTCCACACAAATCTGGGTGCAGTTGAAAATGCTATCTTCATGTCCGAATGTTTCCTGTCTACATTAGCATTTCCACTGAAATGCTGATACAAATGGATAACAGCTATACTGAGAATGTGAATGTTACATTAATTACACAGTTTATTCAATTTTTACCAAGTGCTTTGTTGTGATAGGTGCCAGCAAAGGTGGCTAAGCTAAGCGAAAGAACTCAGGATTCAGTACTGGCACTGAGCACTGAGTCGTACAGCAGTGAATATAAAGTGCTTTGTCTTGTATGCAGGAGTTGTGTATGTGGTACACAGCTATGTGACCTATACATAGCACAGACAATGACAGTGATAGCAAAGATAATCAATGTAGCCTCAGACATGCATCACTTTTAATCACCTCACCTCTTCGTTTCATACTATCTGCGGTAGTTACCATTGTTGTCTCGGTAGGGCTTCTCAAAACAAAACTAAACTGAACAACAAGCCTCCTGCAGGCTCTGCTGCTTGAGAAGAACAAGAAATGGGGATCTGCATGTCTGGCTGGGAGGTTGTGGGAAGCTGAGTGCATGCTGCTAACCTGTGCAGAACTTTTGGCCTCCAGTTTAGCGCAGCCCCCTGGAGACCGGAGGACAACGGTGGGCGTGAAAGAGTGTTGAACAGGCACCCGACAGCTGTGTAGACACACAGGCACACAACACACACAAACACACACATACATACACACACATAGTTGAGTGTGAAGCCCACAACACTGTCCAGAGACACCACCAGTACATAGACTTTAATGCGACCTCACAAGGCCCCACATGGGTATTTGTGACACTCCGTAATGTAAAACCAATTTTCTTTTTACTTCTCAGAGAGCGTGTGAGTAACCTGTGGTTTCTTGCGGGTGAGGCCCGGCAGGGAAGAGGGCGTTTGTGACCCCGTATGCGCTCAGAGCTGAGAATAAATAAAGCACCGCGTAGATTAATGATCAAATGATTCAAACACTCTGCTCCTCATCCAAAGAGGAAATCACACACATTTTTACAGCATCAATCAGAAGAATCTGGCTGTATCAACACCAGACGTTGTTTATGTTATGAATGATAAATCATGTCTAACTGCGCTATCCTGACAGTAAATTGAATAATTACTGTATGTTATAATGATTATTGCTGAAAGCTATACATATATTTTTTGTTCTTTTAATTGTTTTTTTTTTTCTCTTTGCAGACATGAAACATTCTACAGCACTTATCATACCAACAGTCTGACTCAACAAAGAGCAGTCGTATTGAACCTGCATAGAACAAATTATTAGGCACATTAGTTCCCAGAAGCCTTGAAATGTTGTTCTTTCTGGGCAGCAAATTATATGGTACATATCGTTTTACATTTGAAAGGATTGCCAGTTTCAGATGAAGACTTGGGGATATAATAAAACATAAGAATATGTGTCTTACTGTGTCTCAGTGTGCGTGGGGCATATAATTTTCTATCTTTAGCTTTCAAGGCTTCAATCAATTTGAACATGCATCAGAAACGGCTGGTTTAGCAGAAACCCGAGAGCGAGGTGGAGTAAAAGACCAAACAAAGATTCAGGGCAAGACATTTCCATGATAAATGCCATGGCCTATCAATTAATCAGTGGGACACATTTACAATATGGTGACAAATGAACTGTTCTGCAAATGTTTAGCTGGAGGATAACCATAGCACTGTTTTGGCAAATCCTGACAGAGACTTTAAGATGTGCAGCTTTGCAAAAGTCTTTCTGTGCAAATCGGACAATGTGCTGTACTCTTGGCGGCATTTTAGCAAAACAAGGAGACACCGGAGAATGTAAGCATAAAATCAAAGCATAAATAGATAAATGAAATCAACATGCATTTTAAGAACGAAACAAAGTGAACAACAGCAACAAAAACACTGAAAACTTGGTCAATGATTGAGAGTTGTGTCTGTACTGCCCTCTTGTGGTGGATGTTTTTAGTCACATTAGACTCAGCCGAGAGTGCCATTGTTAATATTCTGCCTCATGCAATGCCATTATCCATGATTACCAGATGAAAAGAATCAGGAGGCCCTTGTGCAACACAGCAGCTTCTTATAATAAACTTAAAAAGGTCTTAAAATACAAACTGTGGAGGTAAGTAGTGCACCCTGAACCAGTGATTCGAAATAGAGGCCAAGTGTGCCAGAAAATAGATGCAAATTGCAACTGGCTATTTTACTGCACCATGAAACAAAACACCAGAAAGCTGAGATAGTGTGTTCTCCATGAGTGTGTTATTTTCCTCAATTAATTCCCGGTCAGATGATATCCACCGTGCTCTGTGCAGAAACAGCCCTGAGGTTAAACACGCAATCAAAGCAGCTTCGCTGGGAGAAGAGTACAGACCTCACTTTGGCAGCATTAGCCAGGATCCCCTCAGTCATAACAAATCTTCCCTGTGGCTGCTGATGGACAGCTGGTTTACAGCCCATGTCAGGCATTAACAGATTTGATCCGTATTGGAAGAGGAAGGCAGGGAGCTGAGAGGGAACGTTGGGTGGTGTGTGTGTGTGTATGCACGTCAGGGCCTCCAGATGATTCATGGCTGAAGGAGGGGTTTCCACTCACATCAACTGATTTAGGGGCTCTCTCTGTGAGTGTGCATGTGTGTGTGTGGGGGGTGCATGTCTAAGTATGTGTGTGTGAGAGAGAGATGGGGGGATGGAGGAATAGAAAGAGTGTTTGATTGTGTGTGTGTATGTGTGTGCATGTGTGTGTTTGAGAGAGAGAGAGATAGAGAGAGATCAATAAAGAAATGGAAAAGAGAGGGGTGAGATGGAGAGGTAAAAAAGAAACAAAGAGAAAGAAGAAAGAGAGAGAGGTCAGAAAAGAAGTGGAAAAGAGAGAAGGGAGAAATGGAGAGGTAAAAAGAATCAGAAAGAGAAAGAGAAAAAGAGAGATAGCTATATATA
>JBBIGA010000001.1:49164690-49181135 GCA_037576975.1 Alestes dentex | reverse complement strand
AGAGAGAGAGAGAGAGAGATCAATACAAAAGTAGAAAAGAGAGGTGAAAAGGTAAAAAAGAAACAGAAAGAAAGAGAAAGATAAATAGAATAGAGAGGAGAGATGGAAATGGAAAGAGGGGAAAAGGAAGAAATGGAGAATTTGAATGTGTGTGTGTGTGTGTGTGTGTGTGTGTGTGTGTGTGTACAGAGTGTAGGAGGCAGAATGAAAAGCTTCACACTTCTCTGGCCTAAATGTAACACACACATAATCTGGTCAGTAGCAGCAGAAGGAAAACAGTCGTTAAAGAAGCTGTGTGATGTTTTACGAACTATGAAATTCACTTATGACCAGAATGAATAAAGAAAACAAAGCCAGAGTAAATACCATCGTAAATATTTGTCCGTATTATGGTCTGAGTCACAGGGCAAGGACAACTTTAAGGAGGAAAAGGCGCAGCCTTTGGAAACAGATCCGTTGCAATCTTCAAAACTCTTCTGATTACAGCCCCTCTTTGTTGACCCTGTGAAGGCCACAATGCTGGCAGCTCCCACAAACTAATCTGCTGTTGCTAAGTGAGTAATTGAATGTGAGAGCTTATGTATTTTTGTAATGAGCTGACAGCATATTTCCACTCCCTGCCCAAAAGGTTAGCCTAATCAACATGGTCACGCTGTTTCTCTCAGAGTGACAGCCCCCGCGCCAGCAGCATGACAAAATGGCCCATGCAGATGTTGGCCATGAGAAAGCCTATCTGTTCCTGCCCTGCCACAGCTTCAGCGTCAGCCTGAAACACCCCCAACACACGCACACACACACATGGATGGAAATGAACTTTCTTTTCTTTAAAGAAAAGTTCAGGGACAAAATCAAACTTTATATCATTCCCTCACTTACTCTAAACATACCATGACACAAACCAATCAGCCAAGATTTGGTTTGTGTCTAAAATTTCTTTAATTTCACACTGGAGCGATGAGGCTAATGTAGCTAACATGACAATGGAAGCCTATGTACTCCAGTAAGCATGAGCAAACTGCATGCCTAAATCACCACATACTTTCTGCAAACAGTGTCGAGTTCTTAGAGCAGAATTCAACTGTTTATTCTATATTTCTGGTTAAGATGTTAATAAAGTCCTTCAGATTCAATGAGAAATGTTTGAGTTTGGAGAAAGGGGCAGAGTCAGATTTCCTCACAGTGGTGGTGGTCATAGGAACCTGACATTTTAAGCACTTAATGTCTCTAAATACTCCCCCACTCAAAATTATAAAATGAGATGGCTATACTGCTTGTTGACATTTTTTTTTAAATAATAGATATAATATGATAAGTTTTTTGCTTGAAATGTGTTTTTAAATTCCATTTGTGGAAGACAGCTACATACTTACGATTGTAAAGCAAAATAGTTTTCTCCAGATTTGTCACTATTTTACTGGTGTCAACATTACATAAACTTCGAGGACATGTACAGGTTCTCTGCTCAGTTTTTTAGAGCTAAACAAAAAGTAAGCATCCGCAAATGAGTGTTTATTATTCATTTTTAGTTTATTATTGCCTTGACAACACTGTTGTGGGTCGCATTTTTATCAGATGGGATTATACTGATGAAAGCTATGAAACAGAGACAGCTGTTCCACTAGCTAAAACGCAAACACAAACACACACACACACACACACACACACACACACACACACACACACACACACACACACACGGAAACAATAGCTTGTGTCATATATTCAGTGTTTTCCTGAAAACAAGGAATACTGGTTCACGTTGTAGATATGCTGACCCCTGGTTCCTACTGTGGGGTATTTGTTTCCATTACCTGTTAGCTTCATTAGCCTCTTAAGAAGAAAGCATGCACTGACTAATTGACTATATTTGAGGTAAGTGGAAATTGTTTCAATTTGATTGTTCACTAAACTGTTCCTCTCACCAGAAGGCCAGAAGTCATAGGCCTCGTTGCTTGACGCCTACATGTTCTGGTGGGGAAAACAGACATGCACTGCAGCGACAGTAATGCGAGACGCTTGTTATTGCTTGTGGGATTACGAATGCAAAAACCCAAAGAGGGACGGTGAGGGGAAAACACAAATGATATAAGGCAGACTCTGTCTTTTTAATCAGTAACTTCATCTGATGACTAAGAGGGTAATAGGCTATATCTGCTGCTCCAGCCATGGGCCGACCCTGTAACCACAAATACTTCCCCTCTCAGTGTCCACTGAAGAATAAAACAGCGATGGGGATTAGTTTCCACTACACACGGAGGTGTTCCATTTAAAATGCCAAGACAATTTCACTCTGCCTCTGTGAGCTTGTATTTTGAGCCCTCTTGAACTACTTTACCCATAACAAACTCTTGACAGCAACAGGGTGTTAAGGTGGCTGCAGGGTTTTACATTCACCACGCATTCACTGCAAGACCCTAACCCCCCCCAAAAAAACCAATACACACACACACACACACACACACACTCACACACACACACACACACACACACACACAAAGGTTACTGAGGATACACTGCAGAGAAGTGTTTTACTTTCTTGCAATCAGCCTCCTATAATTTTGCCATAATCTGTCCACCTGGAGCTTGCATAAAGCAGCCTTGCCTTTCCGGAGGTGCTTCTGTCTATCTGTGGCTTGACGAATCATCCATGCATAACTTTATGCAATGTAATCAAAGTCAGCTCTGTATTTTATACAACCAATCAGCCTCAAACGGTGCATATGTGTGTGGGGGGAAGCCTTTGCCGAGTGAGTGGGCGTGGAACTCATCAGCCTCAATGTAGTCGTTGTTTGGATTTCTGTGTTTGTATAAACCAGATTGGTTTGCACTTAACCCTGTAATATATGCAAAACAATCCTCCAGATAATACTCTTAAGCTTCGCCAGTTACCACTCTGGCAGCTGCAGTAAACGTGGCCGTGTAAGAAAAATGGCGTATAATAAATTATGACATGAACCAGTACACGTCACACGAGCCAGCTCCGGCAGTTCAGGCCCGATCAACAGTCAGGATATTAAAAATGGCACGGCAACTCACAGATGCAGGTCACAAGGTCAGGGGCTTTGGGGGACGTAAAGGAACTTAGGCCTCATAAAAGAGTATTTAAACAAACAGGATCGGGGAGAGGGGACTTCAACACTGCTGATTTACATCAGCACGAGAACTTGTGCACTAATGGCTTTGGAAATAAAACGTGTATTGGGAGCAAGATACTTCAGCAGAGGCAGAATAAAAAACACTGACATTTTTGGCACCCGTTCTTCATCTCTTTGCACTTCTTAGGAATTTCAAAGCTCACTTGTCTATCAATTTGAACATAAGAATGGATTTAGTGTTTGTATATGTTCGCAATAATCCATGATGTGCAAACTAAACGTTCCCCCCTTTTTTGTGCGTTCAGCTTCTGCTCTGCTAAATTTGGGCTCTTGGCCTCATGTTCTAGCTGCAGATGGGATCTCCTTAGTCTTGTGGTTTTCATACTCCACTGAAACAGAGAAATGCTGGGCTCTCTGCCGGTCTGCTGCCAGGTTCTCTGCTGAAATATAATCGGGGTCCAGCCCAAAGACAAGGGGGCACTATGCAAATGAAGACATAATCAAATCTGTCTGTTTCCCAGAGTTCAACTGCACCCTGGAGCAAGCTCGAAATCTGGCCTCCCAGTAAACGTGAGGTAATCCAAACTCCTCACACCTTTAGACACCAATTAAAAAGCTCTCTCACACTTGCACACATACACACACTCATGAGTACACATTCACCCTAATTTTTTATGCTGAAAATTAACTGCAGGCTACTTGGACTGCTTCACTGCTACTGACAGTTACGAATTGAGACACAATCTCTGTAGCTGAGCTCATGGCTAAAATAAATATACATAAATTTAACATCAGAAGCAAACTTTAAACCACAAGATGGCAGTAGCACACAGAACGGCAAAACAGAAAGAGTCATGAGCAGCAGTAAATGTGTCACTTTCTCTCTGCTATTACTCACTTTTCCTATGCTTTCAGTAGATCACTTAAGGTTGTCACTGATATGACGCCAGAAGGATCCCTGCAGTCAAACATGCAGAGATGGCATCATATTTTATGACACACCTTAAAGTCACAAAAAGATTTTTTTTACCATCTCCTCTATAGCAAAGTGAGTAATTCTTAAAGGTGCCATCTTATTGATATGTCATTTATCTGAGTTCAAATCATTTCATTTATCCTGAGCAATTGCAAGAGGGTTTCTGATGCAAGTGCTCAGCAACAATGAAAACATCAGTGATTTTTATTATTTCTTTTTGCAGTCTTTGAATATGCTCATGTTTTTCCTTTCATGTTTGACTAAATGCGCATGCACTGTGGGGACTTTAGTTGTGTTCATTTGAAATCTTTGAGATATTTTGGCTTTTGTGTTACATTATTTAAATGAAAAGTGCCAAAAGGCTTCTCTGGAGACATGCCATCGATAGTTAGCTCCCTCCAACAAGGAATAGCATTTATCAACCTACTCTCAATCTACTGTAGCTCATGCTTTCCAGAGACAATAGTTTAGAAGCACATTTATAATGGATACAACTTTGCAGTCAATGTCTATATACTTCATTTACTAACTACAGGGAAAAGCATTGCAATTATTGTTCATAAAGTGCTTTAGGTGCAATACCTAGAGATCAGGTAAAGAAATGCTCCAGATAACTAACCTTTATTTTAGTCTGGTGTTAATGTGAGGTGAGTATGTTAATTCTTCTGGAATATTAATTATGGGTTGAGTAAACATTGTTTATGTTTCATTTCATTGTACTCAGTGATAAGTAGTTTGTGTGCCAGTCAAAAATGCTAGCCTGTAATGTACTAATGTGTGGCCTATGTGTGTCCCTGTGGTGTGTGAAATCGACAGATCAGGTTATAGATTTAATAAGAAACCGCAGGGTTGGTTTGTTGCTTCCTAACCTCCAGGCTTCGTTGGAACTGAAAGAACCTTCCAGAATATTTATGCCTCAGGAAGTTGAAACATCTGGCAGGGTTTTCCAATGAGCTGGGGGTTTCTGCAGTGCTGATTAGCCTCTGCGACGCTGAAATACACTCCAGCTCTGCAGAGTCCCACAGAGGTGGCAGGTAGAGCTGCTTTAATCAACGTGCAAACTTACTATTCATAATGCTATACTGGCAGGCAATCATAAGAATCACTATTTATATTTATCATTTACTACCATTTACTGCATCTGCAGGGTGATATATGTGTCCCTAAAAATGACTCAAAAGACATAGAACTGAATCTGTTATGACTGAGCTTTGTCATAGTAAAGCCAATGATTCAAGAAATCAATTCTTGTTTGGGTCAGATATAAATATGGTTGGGTTTTTTTATTTTTTTTATAAATGCTGCAATACTTTGCAAAAGACATTATTAATTGATTTCATGCAATGTTAAGAGTAGAAATGCAGGGGTTTACACACATGCTTTAGGTATGTCCTGTACCTTTACAGTGAAAATCAAACAATGAAATCAGACTTTAACACATGCTGACAGTCTGTTGGGTGCCATCAGCTTTAAATTAACAGTTTTTTTTCCAAAGAGTCACATATTGTGATTCTAATATTTGACTCCCTAATGAAAGTACTTTCGTATTTTCTTAAAATGTGATGCCTTTATTTTCGAATGGGGCACCATGAACTTTCCTGTTGACACACCAGATGGCACTGTGGAGTTACACTCTACAAGTCCCTAGGTAGCCTGCCTCCCTAGACCCCCCACCCCCTTGTCTACTCCACTCCAGTGTCCACCTACTATTTCACACCTCATTTTACCTCTGGCAAGACCTGATTTATGAGTTAACTGTTGAATGCTCAATATGATCACTGGGTTATGAAGGTCCAACCCAACAAGCCAATATTTGAGCACAACAAGTAACAATAATAGGGCCTTACACAGGCTACTTATTCAGGAGCATTAGCATAATGCAGCAGAACCCTGCTTCAAAGACACAAGCGCTTCTCACCACATCCCCACTTCCATTCTCTTTTAATTGGTGCTGTCTCTGGATGGGATGGCAGAGCTGCTCCTGGTTAGCCCTGTCACACACCAGCCACTCAGTGGACACTGTTCATTTCCCGCACAACGCACTTTCAATTAGTGGTCTGCCTTTCATAGTGGTGTGAGGAGGTGAGGGCACTAACAAGTAGCCAGACAGCTAATGAGTGAGTGTGGAAACACGTGGACACTAGACACCATGGGCAAAAAGGTTTCAGCCCAGGTGAAATGTCCTGCCAATAAAACAACAAAGAGGACAGAAAGCCATAAAACAGCTGTAGCAGCTTCTCTTGTAGGTTACATATCCCGACACAGAAATTGTACAGTATTTTTAAATCTGATGTTTTAATTGGAAATTTTTCTGGTCAAAGAAACACATTTTACATAATAAAAAGCCCATTTTAAATCCATAAGTCACTGCCTATAATTAGCCTGCAATTTGTGGGCCTTTTCAGATGAAAAGTACTCCTCAGAGTTATTCTGACAGATGTATGGGCTTTTTCATACTGCATTTAGCCTCAAATCTAGAACAGGGACATGCTAATTTAAAGCACCTTGACCAGAAGCATGACCCGATGTGCGACTAATCTTTCTGTAATCACAAAATCGTAAAATAAAAAGTCTGTATGATTGCTTGGCAGTGACATTCGCCTGGAGACATTTCATTATTTAATTCAACTTGGAGCTTGCTTTCATCTGCACTCCGGCTCGCGGGCTTCTCTGAGCTCGTGGGCAGAAATGTTCTTTCATTTCAAAGAATCGCTTATTACATGTAGAATCCATTCCATTTAAAGGTAGGAATGAAAACATTTAGCATTTTAAATCACTAGAAATGCAGACGAGGCAATGATTACTTTCACTCTGCAGAAATGCCTAAAGTAAACATGTGATGCAATGCTTTGGTTTTGAGAAAACAGGAAAAGTTTGGTGACTTCAAAGCAGCTCTGATCAGATCGGATGCTGCCATGGAATAACATCTAATTGCCTGCATGCAAGGGACCGAGGTTTGTACATGAAAGAGGGAATGGATTTTGACCACCAGCAGCTCAGTGCCCTCTTTGTAGTAGGTGAGATGTTTTCCTGTCTCTCCATAGGAGAAAAAAAATTGTCTGTACAATGACAAATCACAGTTGACACGTGCAGATAATGAAGCCACAAAGTTATTCACAACTTATTATGAAAGAGCTGGATTGACCCAGTTTGACAAAAGCCTTTTAAGCCAAAGACACAGAGACCATGCACGGCAAGTTTATCCCACTCTAACACTCAGCTCCTCCCTCAGCAGTAGAAAGAAAGAATAAAAAAGAGATCCACTTTCATTTTCTCCAGTGAATTTCCCTCCGTTTTCATAGTTGGATGTACGAGGGCGGATTTCTATCTGCAAGGACAAAAGGAGCCCCCAAAAAGGCAGCACTCAAACACTCTCTTGCATTGCACCCTTCACCAGCTCCAGCGCCGAGGAAAGAGAAGCATAATTGCACGAGTGTGTGCACATCTCAGAAGCAGATAACAACACATGCGTGCTAATGTGAGTGTGTACGAGGTTGAGATATCCTCAGACCCTAGAGCGTCGAGAGAACGGGAACGTGCGGCTGTTGACAAAAGGGATTTCAGATTATCTTTCTCAGATGTGAGCGCTCCATTGCACCAGTGGAACGGCAGACAAACCAAAAAAATGAAAAGACACGTGAATGTATTTTGCCTTCCGGGCCGTTGACTTTGAATGGAGGCAGATAGAGTCCTCTCATCAAAAGCAATCATTTACATTGTATTGCCGCTATTTGGATTTAATTAAGGGGTAATAATGCAGAGTTAAACACTTTTCGCAGTGTGAAGGGCCCCTGGCATTGCGCACAATCAATCCATTGTTTTAAAGGGATCTTTTATTCAGCGCCTGCAGGGCGGGAGAAGTCAGCGTATGTTAAAAGATTGTCCACGCACACAATCCTGTTTACCCATTCAAAAAGAGTCTGACATAACATATGCTCTGGGTCAAGCTACTGAAGCATAGAATTCATCAAAGAAAGGGCACATCGCCTGTCTCTTCGCAACAGCCAGTCTGGGACTTAATGTGATTGAATACACTCTGTTGGTGAGGAACACAGGAGTCAGATTGACACCGGTCAGAGTTCAGTTCATAAGCAGATTCAAGCACCGCATGAATACAAACACAGGGCATCTCAGATGTCTGGGATCTGCTTTCAAAATCAATGCTTTGCTTCCGCATGGGTTTCCTTCACATAATTGTGTTTTCTCTCTAATGAGCGTTTGTTAAACGGGGACTCATTAATCTCTTCTCAAACAGAAAAAAAAGTTCTGCCCAGTCTAATGACCACAGTCGACTCTGGCAAATTCTTCACAACTTCATGTTAAACTCCCCCTTCCTTTGTTATTAATTGTTTATTCAGGATCCGTGCTGCCATTCGATAAGTCTCAAATCCCTGTCAGCCTCTTCCTTGTTGCAGGCCTCGCTCCCAGGCAAAGTAATCCCCCATCAAACGGCACGGGCCAGAAGAACACAAGGCTGAGAGACAAATCCACTTTTTGGACATGACAGCATTCTGCAGAGTGTTTACTTCCATAGGTAACAGAAGTAAACAAACAAACAAACAAAAAACTTTCATTCAGTTTCCACAGCAGCTGCTTTATTGAAAGCAGCTTTGTCTCTTGACTACAATAAGGTCAAACCAATGACTTTCAGGGATGCAGACTGACACCGAGCAGCTGCTTCACTTTTTTTTTTTTCAAAATGTCAAGTGTCTCAAAGAATTTCAGTGACTTTGAAAGGATAAACAGTAGGATATTATTAAAATAAGCATGAAGGAGAAGAAGAAGAAGAAGAAGAAGAAGAAATATGTGTGTATAATGTGGCTTGCGTAGTTATTTATTTATTTTTGCAGCATGATAAGTACTGCATGACACCGTTCTGTCAAGACACCAGGCACAAAAAATACAAATTAAATAACTAAATAAATAAATTGGCAACAGTATCTGCAAAGAATACCATTCAATCAAGGATTTTCCTTTAAGATGTTATTCCATATCTCTGTTATAGCTTCAAAATTACATTCTGAAGCTATAATTACTCTTCAATGTGAGTAAAACATGTGGGGTGTAGCAGCTCATCCTGTGGTTTTATCAAATCCCAGATATGTCATGCGCTCTCCATGTAGGCCTATTAATTGCTATGCAGTTGGTTATGTTCCCATTAGAGAGACACAATAACATGGTAAAGTGAAGCAGTTAGTGCTTTGTCCATTATTGCTTTATCATGTGCATTGGTCTGGTAGTGCTTTTCGGAAATGACCAAGAAGGTCACTAAATTTAATTAACATGGATATAACATGAAAAAGTATAAATATTAAAGTACATTAAGAGCATAATTAATGAGTCTCTCTCTCTCTCGTACACTTGTTAATCCAAATATTTAGGTGACACACCACTTGGTTTTGATGAAACAGGTCCAAACAGACCAAGTTCCATTTACCAAGTCCTGCCAATGTGACTTTGATGAATGACCAATAGTTACCCAATCCTTATAGGTTCAAATTGAATGTAATCAAGATGAATGTTGCTTGCAGGGCCAATTATGTACAAGGCTTCCCACTGGTTAAGATTCTTATGCTTTACTACAAGGTAGATCAATAAGTTATTTATTGTTTTTTCTTCTCTTCCATAGACTGTGGGTTGCGGGGACCTACAGTTTGGACACTACCTCTGAAATAACCCCGCTTCTGGATAGGAGTGAATATTGAACGCTGTTTCCCTTTAATGATTCACCACTCGACTTTGTTAGCTAATGTGTTAGCCAACATTCACAATAATAACCCAGAAAAAAACAAGTTCCTCAAGTGAGCTTCAGGGAAAATCACTCATAATAAATTCCTATATACACTTGTGCTTTTCCGTGTCTGTAACCTTTGGTGCTTCATTCTTCTTCAGATTTAATTAGGCCTTTGGCTCACCACGCTAGCCAGTCTGTTGATTGTATAATAAAATATAAGCCTTTCTACACCCTGAGTCTAGCGGTTCAAACCTATAATGCTAATTATAATGATAAATATTAAATTTATTCATGCCACAAAAAAGGAACTGAACATATTAATGGTTTGAATTTAAAGGGGTCAAATCAAATGAAAGGCAGGTTCAATTTCAATTTACTGATTCGAGTTTCCAGTGTGCAGGATATAATTGTCTGAACAATATAAATAGATTAGCTCAGAACCTGCTCCATCCTGAATGATCCTGAACAACATCTTTAATAGCACAGTCTTATTTTTAGACCCTAGTGTGAATCACTTGAGCAGAGGCTGTAGCTATCATATTGACCTGAGTGCAAGTGTGTGTTTGTGTGTGTAATTTTATGTGTGGTTCATGTGACACTCTCTTCCTAGCTCTGCAATCAGAGTCAGAACAGAATGGCCCCAGCACAGGACTTTCTAACATGCTTTCTCTACCTTCGGCATTCAAATGTAAGGCCTGTCACAGCACTGTCAGACTAGGCATATGGGGAGTGTGTATACACATGTGTGTGTCTGTCTGTGTGTGCACGGGACTAATGTGAAAAGCCATGGGGCGCACTGCTGGTGCCTGTTGATAACCAGTCAGACAAATGGCTGATTGTGTCTGTGCCTTATATGCACAGTGAGGCAGGTGGGTGTTAGAGACATTCAATAGGCTCACAATTTCACCCCCTAGCACAAACACTAGACTTGTATATACACACACAATCATATTACGCAGAAGTAATATGCAAGCCACAGACAAACACACACACACATACACACACACACACACACACACACACAGGGGGTGAGCCAGAGAGTCAGACAGAGGCAGGGAACTCATTGCCTGACATCAAGAGGAATGAACCATTAAAAGTTGTGGCCATGCATTGTCAGGCGCACAGATAAGACGTGTGAGCCGGGGGGTTTGTAGGAGTGGACAGCACCCTGTCACGGATCCTCCAGTCTCTTGCTGCCATTGTGTCAGCACCCATTCCAGCAGCGCTGATGTCTCACTGGGGCCGACAGAGCGCCTGCCACACAGAGACGGGCCATCCTGCCACACTGGGTTGGCGGGTGGGGTTGGGGGCGGGGGGAGTTGGTTTAGACGGGCTGCTCAGGCAGCTAGCAGATAATCAGCCAGACGAGGGCTGAATAGCCACAGTCCAAGAGGACAGGAGGAGAAGGGAGGAAGAAAGCAGAGCAGAGATAATGAGCATGGTGCAGCGCATGCTATTTCACGCACACCTTCGGATTATTCCCCTTGACACTCACACCAGCTCTCACACAACACGCAATTTACAGTCACGAAGAATGAGAAAAAAATGGTGCTGAAGAGTCAAGACCTTGCTTCAAGGCAGTAGTTCCCATCCTAGGTCCTGGAGTACCCCTACCTATAAAGGTGTTTTCCAGGCTCTAATTTCCCCAACTAATTAAAAAGACCTTTGTGAGTTTAAGCAGGAATGTTTGATGTTACTGTCTTTTCTGACTTGGGCTTGATTTTGTTTCTGAACTTACAAAACCTCACTTAAACAGTTAAGGCTCAGTTTTCATTCAGCCTTACATTTTAATCATAAAGATTTCATTTTGAGGTTGATGTTTTCGACTGTTTCCACTAGCTTCTTTCTGGGATTTCAAACAGCTTCAGCCACTAATAATTTTAATCAAGTGTAACTGGCTGTGTGTTTTGTATATGCATAGACAGTGATGCCATTTTAAATGATGTTTACTGATTGGCTATTTCTTTCTAAATAAAGTACAGAAATTACTATTGGGATTTTCATTTAATGAGAATTGAAATTATGGTTTTCAGAAAGCAATAAGAAAAATAGTCCCATTACAGAGACAGAATGTGAAATTGTGGATTGCTTTTTAGTGAGTATCTAACAACGTAGAATGTTCCAGCTTTTGCAATCAAGGCCCAAACATCCACTTGTGAATGTGACACTGTTTAAAGTTGGAATAGTCAATACTGAGTGGCTTTTCATCAACTATTCATGGATGCCACATGATTTTTATGTGTAATGCCTGGAGCACAGAACCGACAGATAACCTTAGGGAATCCAAACCGGCAGCTGACCTTGGGGACTCAAGGGGCGACCTCGGGCTACAGGGTGTTGGCTGAATTACCAAGGAGCTGCTCACACACACGAACAACAATGTCTACTGTTCTCTGCTCTGAGAATTTCCTCATAGACGGCACCTTAAATTATTGATCTGCTGTTTGAATGCCCAGCTCTCATTGTTTTCAAAGCACTGAGAGTCTTTATTATTCATAGCATCTCATGTGAGCACTCTGTCTCACTTCTGTCCCGTATTAATGAAATATGAGAAACCCCATGGAATACTGCCACATGCCACCAATGAAGCTGTGTTGATTTAATGGCATCAATAAAACACTAGGTTATCAATAAAATGATTCCATGTTTCAAAGGCCTGATTTTCAAAAGCCACCACTGCCAACATTGGAAAACAACACTATAACTATTTCAGAGGGAGGCAAATGCGGTGCCCGTACAAAGGAAAACCAACAGGCGAGAGGATACCCGTGCACGAAATAAGCAAACAAGTAAACATAGGTGCCAATTATACAGAAATCACAAATGTACTGAAACAGTAGCCTTTGAATTCAGTCAAAGCTTTTGTGCGGTTATTTTCAGCTGATGGTGTGGTCTAACAATATGGCTTTCAGATTAGAACTGTTTTTATCTAGTTCACTCCTCATTTTATATTCTCTTTCATTTGAACACAGTTCCCCAAAGGAGATAATTACTCACCAAATGCTGCGCACCTATTGTAACAGTGAGCTCACATTCTGTCAGTGTGGCACGACAGTAAAATGTTACATTATTCTGAGGCGAGAATGTTATGGATTAGCCACATATTCAGCATCATTAAGAAATGCTATGTGTGCTCTACCTGTCGAACACCACTGCATATGCCTTATTATCTAATTAGAGAGAATGTGGCAATGAAATGTGAAAATCCTTTCGATCTGATGTGTCAACACTAAAAGGCAGACACTGAGGAGCTGAACAGAAGCTTTATTTGGTGGAGAGCATTTCAGCAGAGCCATTTGAGCTGGTAATGACCCGCAGATGGACGGCTTGGTGAGACATCGCACCTCGGTCTTAACGCATCTCTTATCTCTTACGGCTCAGTGGACTGTTAAGGGAAATGCGCGCGAGAGAGTAATATTCACACAATATTCTACTTGTTATCCGACAATATACTCCCCTGCAGTGAAACAGGGTTCATTTCATTTAGAAGCAGGCCGAGGGACATAATCTGGCCTAGTTCTCCTGATTTATGATAAGGTGTCAAACAAACTTTTCTAGACTTTTTCCCTGTTGACTTAGGTATGCAGAATTCTTATTCTTATGTATAATTAGCAGCGATCTGAGGTTGTCATAGGGGTGTGTGTGGCAGTGGGGAGAGCAGTGAATAATGACCCAAGAGGATGAACCACAAGGCCGTGTCAGGGGCAGAGTGACTGTCACATGTGGGACATGAGCCTAGCAGCGCTGAACTATATCTGCTTTGTCTGAGCAAGAGGAACAAAGAGGAAGCATGTGATTATCAGAGGAATTATGCCGTTGCAATTAATCAAAAATAAAGTTACAGCTGTTCTCTACGGGCATTAGTTAGACACAAAAAAAAACCATGAAAAAATGCACTCTCCATATAATCTCAGTATCCCTCTGTTCAGCTCCTATGCTGTGTAAAAACTCTCAGACACATTTTACAAGGCCATTTGACCAATCGTGCGCTCGTTTGTGAAAGGAAAGAGCCCTTCACATTTTGCCTCCCCCAGATCCCAGCCTACCATCCTATAAGTGAGAGCATAGTGCTGATAATCATGCACTGTCTTTCAGCCCAAAGTCCCCCAAAAGTGCTGTAATAGCATGTGGGGGGGCCACTCATCAGGCCTGACACTAATGTGAAGCGCCGGCTGGGGTGACGTTCCACATCCATTTCCCCCAGAAGCGCGCAGCCATGCAGAGAGGTTTCTAATAACTGCGCTCTGCCGGCCTGTGGGTGGGTCAGTGAAAGAGGCTCTGTGCAGTCCAGTGGATCCGGCAGGCAGGGAAACTGGAGCTGGCCCAGCCTCAGCCTCAATCTGCTCTTTCAGAAGCTCTGAGCCGAGGACACCGGGCCACAAGTGCCAATTCAACATCATTCAGTGCAGTAAAAAGATGACCCCGTGGGTAAGAGGGAGAGAGAGAATAGGATAGATAGATAGAGAGAGAGAGAGAGAGAGAGAGAGAGAGAGAGAGAGAGAGACAGAGAGACACTAGTAATAACAGTGGCGTGTCACAAAGTACCACTAAAGGGGGGAAATTGTGATCAGAGCCTCTCTAATGATAATAACTGCAAATATAATGATTAGAATAATGTGATAATCTGGTACTCTTGCCACACTCTATAATGTTTAGCATTTTGTTGTTACTAGAATTTTGCAATTGAAAAGAAGCAAATCTTTTGCTCTTTTGCGCTATCCTCCTGTGGTTTTATGTGAAAAGAGTGCAGAGAAAGTAAAAAACTTATAGCAATTATCTGCTTAATGAGGCAAAGAGATTCTCTTAGGAACTCCACATCAAAACAATTAACCACAGTAGAAGGAACACGTTTCCTTTATTAAAGGCAAAATCTCAGAGAACCTCAGAGATCTTTGGTGTGTTAGTGTGTGTGTGTGTGTGTGTGTGTGTGTGCGTGTGTGTTAAAAGTCATTAAAAGTGCACTGCATACATATAATCCTTTCCTCGGCACCAGCCGGAATACTTTCATCTGCGTAAAGCTTCACAAGGCACATTTTTCACCAGCGACTCATTTGCCACCAGGTCCTCATCCCACTAATACCACCCATATATTACACACTAAACCAAAGTAATCACAATGAGCCATCTCACAGAGGCATACGTCAGAGCAATGGGAAAATAACACAGCATTATATTTAATGTTTAGGAACATTTGAGTTTAGTGATTACACATTTGTAACAACACAGGCAGTGCTAAATTGCCATTTAAAACACTGATTAATCATTCCTGGCAGAAATTTAATGTGTCCTTCGTCTTACGCGAAGGACATAAATACATTCTGCAGCTGGTCATAATGTGCGAATTAAGCTCCTTGTTGCGAGGTGAGGTGCTAAGCCCAGTGAACCATTACAAACTCATTATTACTTTTATAAATGATTGATCCTTTAAGAGGCGTGGGGCAGTACACCTTTACAATTAACCCACAAGCTATTAAAATTTTGGCAGAACAGTGAGCCGCCAAATAAATCACACAGTTTTACACCTTTTGCAAATCACATAGTTAAAAATGGCAGCATACTGAATCGTTTTCAGTCGGCCATAAAAAGCAGCTCCTTCAGCTTTTCCATGACTCAAGACAGATATACAGAAGACAGAAGACAGTAATATTAGCTTATTCCATGGCTGAGTTATCGTCTGTTATATTAATACTACTGCGATCTTATAGCTCTCATAAGACTGTTTAGTTCTGAGAGTAAACATGTATACTTGTCTTTAAATATGGCTTCCCTGCAGTGGTGTCTTATTCCTACACGTCTACAAAGAAGTTCCAAAGCAAACCAGTAGGGCCTTCTTTAGAGTTGGTGTCTCCCTGTTTTATCTCTGCGTCTTGTTGTCTCCTGTTATCATTTTTGTTTTGGTTGCTTGTTTCCTACACTTCCGTGCAAAGGCAAAAGACCGTAACATCAGTTTTGGACGAAATTAAGTTATTACCATTTTTGGAACAACTGACATCAGTTTTATCATCTAGAAAAATATCTTGAATCAATTCTGTTGTTTTCTGGTAAAAATGTTGATTTTGCCGTAACTTCCAAAAACAGGGAAAACCAAGACAGAATCCCTTAACATCAGTTGCGGTCTTTTAGCTTTGTTCCGCTGGACTCTAGAACACTGGAATTACGTTACAGTGAAGGCATTCTGCCTTTGTTTTACCAAAGTAAAGATACTGTTTGCCGCGCTGAAGTTACGGTGTTATGTCTATGTGTGGTATTTGAAACACGTTTCCCACACACACACTAACTTCAATAAAGTGAAAAGAAAATTGTCGCAGTGGCTATTTTGCTATCTAGCATTAAGAATGGCCTTTTCTCGAGGGAAAATGATAGTGGAGATGGCATTGAAACGCAAACACCAAGATCAAGGTAAGGATGATATGGATATATGGAAAAAAAAGATTTTCAGATATGTAATCTACTTCAGATTTTGTAAAATTCAGCTAGGATACTGGTAGCCTTGATGCAGCTAGCGATGCAAACTTGGGCTAACCTAGGTTACTTCATACATAAAACACAACTGTTCCTGACATACAAACTATAGCCTACACATGATAGATGGTGTGCCAGCTGCAAGACACCATAAATCAAAGCCTGGATACTATTAACT
>JBBIGA010000001.1:49152348-49163430 GCA_037576975.1 Alestes dentex | reverse complement strand
TGTGCCGGTTAGCCTTCTTCTCATAGAGACTATTCCTTACAACATCAGCAGAAGTGCATTTTAAAGACAGCAGTGTTAAATCAAACGTTTTCGGTTGGTATAGATCAAGGATTTAGACTTGGAAAAGAGTTCCTAACTACTTGGCAAATTTTCAGCGCCCTACCTATCATACAATTGGCTGGACAACAAAAAACTTTAAAGTCATTTTTCTCAGTTTCACACTTTGTTGGCCAGTACAGAGTCCCACCTACTTGTTAGTCCCCACATGTGTGTTTAGGTTATTACCACTTTTCTTCCCAGGTGTTTGTAGTCTTGTCATGTGTATATACAGCCTAATGTCTCAGGATTTCCTTAACCAGAGATGAGTCGATTTTCTTGAGTTCTTGCTCAAGTCTTTGGTCTCTGTCAATTTATGTTTCTCTGTCTTCTAAAACTGTGGATTTTCATGTTTTCTCTATAATGCACAGATTAGCTACTTATTCAAGGGCACTGTGACAAAACACACTGGAAAAGCAATTATTATAACACATAAGGCTTTGACACAAATGCCATTTCTCAGTTCACCATATGGTGTTTGTACTAGTATGGCATGGTTTTGCCAGCTGGGATGGTCGGTGCTAATATTCATCACAGTGGCTCAGTCTCATACTGGACTTTGCAGCTGTGCTCTGTTCATACACAGCCTCTAAAACTAAATTCCCCTCTCCCATAACTTTCCTGCTGCTTTTTGCCTGTGGCCATTCAAAACCTTGATGATGAAATGAATGTTCCTCATGTCATAGAACCTCAGTTGTTTCTATAACTGTTATGTTTGCAGGGTTCTCTATTCTAACGATGTATGGAAAAGCTACTTGTGTGCTAATAGCTCTTTTTTGTGCAGAGCTGAAAATTTGGAAATGCATACAGGAGTGATAAACTTGCCAGACTGGTATGATGAAGATACAGTAGCACACAGTTCTAAACCTCCCTTTGGGGATCCTGAACAAAACTGAATGACTCAACTACAAAAAGTAAATTAAATTTGTCTTTGTCTAACTTAAACATGAATTATGCCTGCTTAACATTTATTCTTTAACATGAGTTCTCTCAAATGGATTTAAAATTAACAGCTCAGCTGCACTGGGAGGCTATGTTTGCTAAATTTGGAGCCTGAAGCTTTGGTAGAAGAAAATGTGGCCAATTGTTTTAAAGCAATGAAATAATTTTACCCAGCTATAGCCACTTGACTGGGCATAGTCGGCACCTTGAGACAGTATTTTTCCGCAGTGCTGGTTATAACCAAGTGCACGGACTATTCCTGAGAGGAAATTAGACATGCTAAAAATCATAACTATTTTGTAAATACATGTTTCAGAATAGTTCAATAATGGCTCAATATGGTTACTTCTTATTCTTTTCTTTTTCTGTAGTAACTGGTAGAATTGTGCCCTAGTAACCATAATAGACGGTATCCCCATAAATGTCTGAAACTGCCACATTTTGGGTATGGATGTAAGACACCACCAGCTCATGTCATAGTCTTATGATGTAAGAGAATTCACTTCTTGCAGTACTGAAAAGTTACACATGTAAGAAACGTTCTGCAGATTTATCAAATTTGTGCATAATTCAGTTATTTTAAGCAAGGTCATTTAGAAATTGTGCATAGTAGAAAAACATACTCTGGTTTTCTTTCCAATGGGATAGGAGCGGAGGATCACAGTGTCTACAATGCAAAAATAGCTATTTTATTTAATACCCAAAATGATCAGTGAACTGACGTGTTTTATTTGTGTACCATTTTGCCTTACAGTACCTCTATACCACGCATGGGGTAAGCTAGGGGTAGTTTTTATTTTCTTTCATCTTCATTTGTACGAAATACAGAAAAATTTAATTTGCTTGGGTTACCTGGATTTTTTAGCTGACATCAGGCTGGCTTATACAAATGGCTTCCGGAAACATTTGTAATGTTTACATCATTTTACACGGTTCCATCCAGACCTCAGTCTACCCAAATGCTTTAGAAACCCTTCTGAAAATTTAGTAAAGGAAACTGATCAGATATATGCAAATACTTGCTCATAGCTAAATTACAGTTCATCTAGTGGTGTGGTTTTGTAGCCAGCTTAATTACCCTGGGCTAATTGAATTCTCATTGCAGTGTTATTTGAAGCCCGCTTCAAAAAGCAATTATGCACACACAGTAACAAGGAGTAACACACCCACGCTCTCATTTGCTGTCTCACATCATTCACAGCTCTTGTACAATGTCATGTCTTCTCAGTGGCTCAAACTCCCTTCTTCTAACACTGAAGCCATTTAAACAGCACCTTATAGAGTGTGCTCCTTTGAAATTAAAATATAACTGAAGACAAACATGGATTAGCTTAGCTCAGCACAGGAAGTGAGAAGCTGGAGGCAGACAGCTTGGCACCACACCAAAGCATGGAAAGCACTTAAAATTTTAATGTTTATTCACTTTATTTCACTTTATTTACTCACCTTACCACTTTAGAATGATATTTGTGCTATGATGTGAAATAGGCTAACAATCTGGGCTCAGATATTTAAGAAGAATCTCAGTGTTACACCATCAGCATTCATCCAAGTTCGGAATGATCAGAAAATAATACAGGAGACAGAATTTTAAGGAGACATTTCCAGCAAACACACACAGATACAGCAACCCAATCCAATGTTTGGGTTTGTTGGTGTTTATGAGAGAATAGAGGGCTTTAGAGAGATAAAAATACACAGTGATATTTACTTCACATCCTTGCCTATTACGCCTTTGGGAAAGCAAACCCTGAGCTATGATTTCCTTTGTCTCTTTCAAGGTAAGAAAGACTCAGAAACCCACAAACTCCTTCAAGTAAAAACCTATTCACTTCTGCACTTCCAATTTCCAACAAGTAAGCCAGCTGTAAAGTATGGAAACCATGTGGCTGAGGTTATTTTCTCTAGGGAAAACTGGAGGTGGACATGCACAATTTAAATACTCTCACTACAAAGTTTATTTCATTTGAGCAAACTTAACTAAACCAGACAAAGCTTAAATCCCTAAAAACCCTGAGCACCCACACTCCAACACCTCACTAAATATGGAATTTTGCTCTTCAGTTTCATACTAGGGAATAAAACCAGTAACTGATTATAAGCCAGTGTTTTCAGAGGCTAATTAAATTAAGCTGTTTAGCCCCTGATTTTAGCCTTTGACTGATACCTTAATATTTATTTATTTACGTATTTATTTATTTTGCAGTATGCTTATTGTATCATGCTTACAAAGTAACTAAACTAAACTAAAACTAAGCAGACATCTGTGTTTGTTTTAAGTGCCTGTTTCTGTAGTTAATATCCATAGAACCTGTGTTCATAAGGCTATATATGACATCTACACAAGTTCCTCATGACAACTGCCTTAAACCTTCAAAAACATGCATAATAAACCCCAAGATTGAAATTCTTTATTGGTGTGAGTGATGGCAACTTACAACAGTGGTTTCTTTATTGGTTGAGTGTTGGCAACCTAAAACATATGCAGTCATGCTAAAGTAAACATATAAATTGTGTAAGACCAGAATGCTGGTCTATGAGTTTGATCTCTTTAAGATTTCTGTAGTGCCTTAGGGAAATGTCTCTACTCCACCTCAAATGGACAGTTTTTATCAGCATCTACATGTATCAAATTACAGAATTTATATACCTCTTTCCATGTCCTAAACCCAAGGAAATAATCTAAAATGGGTATCATCTATTGGATATACCCTCTACATGTCTATTATATGTAAATTTACAAATGGTTATTTTCAACAAGAATTATATGCATCTAAAACACAGAGTCAAACCATGGTTGTGAGTTTTCAGCCATTTCCCAGTCATCACAAAAATGTAACACACACTGAAGATTTTTATTCAAATTCTACCTTCAAACTGACTTTAAAATAAAAACAACTCTGGTTTGGCAGAAACTGATCTACCAGTTTCTGGTTATGATCTTGAATGTGAATAACATGCTCTAGTATGAAACATGACGTTTTTAAAACTGTGGTACATAATTTAGAAAATCTTGGTGTAAATTCATTGAGCCAGAATAGAACAATATGAGGTGTAGCTGTGAACTGTGCCTTATAAGGCCATCTTATGTGCCCGATGGAACTAGAGGGCCAGAAAACTGGTCTATGAATTCTGTGTTCATAAAGATTCTGCTGTGCCTTAGGGGAAGCTACTCTGTTCCACCCCAAATCCTAAATCAAAAGTTCTTACATATAATATCAATTTATATTTATGGACACTGAAGTGTTGGAATGTCAGAATGTCAGAATACACTACTTCAGCTAGAAGATGAGGCATGGAAGACTCAGCTATTGAGTAGAAGATTTTATGGTTAGAAGAAATATAAAGAAGCCATATTTCTGGAATATATGTTGTTTACTTGGCATGTCACTTACCCTAATTATTAGTTAACTATAATCCACCAACTAATTAACCAGTATTCATTAGTAATTAATAGCAGTAATTAAGGTGTTTAAGTAGAGATTTATTTCTGCTTAGTTGCCTTGCATAATTGCCTCCTAACTAGAAATAGTATTATTACTAGTGTTATAACATTTTATAAGTTATGTATCCCTGGCCCTTGAGTAACATGAGTTCATTTTGTTGTTTAGAAAATTCAAGAATACTTTTGCCGTGCCATGATAATATAATGACAGAAACAATCATAAAAGTAAAAAGAAAGACCTCAAAACAAACAAAACAATAGTACAGGTCAGGACAACATAAAGTTCTGTTGACAAAAAGCAGTAATAGCAGCAGTGTGAATGCAGTGTTATGACAGAAATTATATTCTATTAGCAGAGCTATTAAATGTACAAAAATGCAAATTTTTGTGAAGTAGTAATAACAATAACATATCATTACACAACAATTGTGCAAAAATAGCCATAACAGTAACCATAGAATAAAAAATGTATAGAATATAATAGATAAATGGTGTTTATAGAAGAGTGGGAGTTCAGGCATTATTTTTCTAATGAAATTGGAGTGTGTTTGTGCATAGGATAACATATCAGTTCAGTTTGTGTACAAAGTACAGTTCTGATTTGGTCTGTTGACCTTCAGTCTGAAATAGAAAAAGCCATCCTGATGGCTATGGAACATTTTGCCAGATGTTAGGAGTGAGATGAGGGTGTGGGAAGGATGAGTGGGGTCATCCACAATGCTGGTGGCTTTGCAGATGCAGCATGTGGTATAAATGTCTGTGACAGAGAAGAGAAAGACTGATGTTCTTTTCAGTTGTCCTCACTGTCTGCTGTAGGGTCTTGCAGTCCAAGGAGGTGCAATTAACAAACCAGGACATGATGCAGTTGCACAGAATGCTCGCTAAAGTCTCTCTTTGGGGTGCTGTTGAGGTTGAGGCATGTACTTTCCTCAGTCTCAACATGATGTTTACATAAGGTCAACTGGTGTGAACACCAAGGAACATGGTGCTCTAGTCAATCACTGCAGAAGAAGCCATCAATGTTCATCAGAGAGTGATTGTGGCGTGTTCTCCTGAAGTTGACAGCCATTTCTTTTGTTTTGTGTACATTAGAAGACAGGTTGTTGGTTCTGCACCAATCTGTTAAGTGTTGCACTTCCTCACATTATCTCATCATCCCCACTGATCAAACTGACTAGCCAGCGCATCGGCAAACTCAGGGATGTGATTTGAACTGTGCATTGCTACACAGTCATGGGCCAGCAGCACGAATAGCAGGGGACTGAGCACACAGCCTGGGGGGCTCCTGTGCTCAGTCCTGTGGAGCTGGAGCTGTTGCTCCCAATGACAGAGGAATGATGGTGTTGAATGCTGAACTGAAGTCTATGAACAGCATTCTCCTATAAGTGACCTTTTTGTCTAGATGGGTGAGGGTCAAGTGAAGGATGGTGATGATGGCATCATCCATTAAACGGCTGGGACAGGACGTAAACTGCAGGGGGTCCAGTGATGGGGGCAGCTGTGCCTCGTGATGAGCCTCTCAAAGCACTTCATGATGAGAAGTGTGAGTGTAACGAGATTGTAGTTATTGAGGCAGAACACTGAAGACTTCTTGGGCAAAGGGATAGTGGTTGCTTTGATGCACAGATTATCCACTGGAATGACAATGATGCTCAGAAAGATATTGAAGATGAGAACATTTGTTAGCTGGTCTGCACATACTCTGAGCACTTTCTGAGCAGAGGTCCCCTCACATCATCTGTGGTCAGGCAGAGCACCTGGTTGTTGGGAGAAGGGTGGTCTTCTTCGCTGCCATGTCGTTCCATGTCTGAAATGGTGCATATAAATAAATCAACACATCTGGAAAGGGGTCCTTGATGTAACAGACAAATGGAAATGTTTTGTAGTTGGTGTTGCCCTAGATGTCCTGCCATATGCGCTGTGCATCCCCAGTGTCCCGGAAATGACAGAGGATTTTCAGAAGATGTGTGCACTTTGACTTGAAGGCAGTGTCTCAGGTTCTAAGCAGTGCACACTATGACACAGACATCCATGGCTTCTGGTTGGGAGGTGATGGCCATGTTACTGTATTAACAAGTTATGTGACTTTGTAACATTTTTCTGAAAGTCTGATGACACAGTAATGATAGTTATGTTACTTTTTCTTTGCCACAATTTTAAGTGATAAAAATTTACAATGCTGTAGACATGCTTCTTTGGACTGACAAATTTTTAGCAATGCAATAATTCCTTACTCCCAATGACAATGGCTATGGTACATATGCATAAATGTAAAATTCTTGGCTGACTCCATTCAGCTATTTGATTAATAGTTAATGCACAGTTTTAATAGATGGTATGATGTTAAGGTTTGGAAACTCCATACATATAAAATATGTGAGAAAGCCTAGTTTATTTTTCACTCTGTGTAATACAGTTGTTTATCAAGTCAGTCTTACCAAGAGTCTGTACAGGAGACTTTTTGAAGTGCTTGCCTTTGTTCAGTTTTTCTAACTAGCCTCACTTGGCATCTGTCACATCAAGAGTATTATTTCACTCTGACGTACCAGAAATACACTGAACTTCAAGGACAGTTATCATAACGTGCTATGTCATTTCAAGCCAGAAAGCCTAATAACATAGCCATATGTCAACAAAAATGTGTCACTTGAAATAACTGACAAAAGCAGCCTCTTTGACAGATGACACCAGCTGGAATTAGCCTTCATGGATGTTCATGTTGGTTTATGTCCGTTGTCATGAGGGGTTACGTGTCAAGCAGCACTATGAGCACCACGTATCTTTTTTTTATCCTCCCTTAAATGTGTGTGTGTGTGTGTGTATATATATATATATATATATGTACCATGTACCACAAAACAGCTGTAATTCATTGTTACATGACCATTTATCAGCCTTTCTTGATCTCTTAGAATTGAACAGGCAGTTTTTGTAACTGATACAGTATATGTGAATGAGGTCTAAACATGGCGCAAACTGTTACGTTTAAAATCCTTAGTAATGAGAAAAAGATTCTTTGGCCAAATAAATTTGCTTCTGGACCACCAGGAAAACTAGAGTGTTTAATCATTTTTCTTCCACACATCTTCCACTCCAATAATTGTTTGAATGGGCAGCCCTAAATTACTATTAGCAGAATAGGTGGTCAATTGTAAATGCCTTCATGCTTACGACATTACAGCCATGATTTGTTTAAAACATCCTCATATGGACCGGGGAGTGCATGCTCACGCAATGTCGACATTGATTTATGTAACTCTACCAACCGATATCATTCAAAGCCAAACAAGACAAAAAGCACATGCAATTCTATACAAAGAAATATAGATTTTTGTATTACTTTAAACATTGTGTTGTTCATTCGTTTAAGAGTAAAAACACATTTGATACTTCCACTTGAAGCAGCTACAAGTAGCTTCTTCAACATACTACATAAAAGGAAAGCAAGGAAAATTCCATTTTCTATGACATTGCCTCTTTAACCACGCAGTTCATTAGCTGATCTCCAAAATCTCCAAATCCATTCTGAGAGCAGGATGTTAGGAAATGGAGCCATATTGTTGTAATTCAGTGATTAGTGAGAAGAACGGAAGAAAAGTGAGGCTGTGTGTGGGCAGAGTACCACTCTAGTAGAAGAGCAGGATTATGCGCTCGCGCTGTAGGCTGCTGCGCTTTCAGCATGTGTCCAGCTCCGCTTGCTCGGCCTGGTGGGCCGGCTGTGCCTGTTACTGTGCAGAATCAGAGATAATTGCCTCACTGCTCCTCTTATTAAAGAGGCCATCTCCTCTCATCTGAGCTGGAGGATTGCAATTCTTTTTTAGTAATGCAATTTCTTTTCAGTGAAGATGGGACTGTGCCAAATAATCCTCAGTGTCTCCCAGCATCCTTTTTCATCTTGGGGGTCTCTGTAGATGTTTAAACAAGAATGTTCTTGTCCTCTGTTTGTTACCGAGAGGTGTTCTGGGGAAAATGGATAATAAGGGACATTAAAGCTTGCTTAATTGGATTGAAAACTACAAAGGAGCAATTTATTAGCCGGCAACAAGAGATGCAAGGTAATATATACCAACGATTACATTTAAAAGTGCCCAGACCACAATAACACTACTAGGACTACTATGTCAAATTCCAGTGTGATTTTTAAAGGATCAACCTGCAGCTGCAGAGAAATGGCTATCTGGTATTTCCAGCTGTAGAAAAAATTTAACTGCATGTTGCCTTCACTACATGTGAGAGAGATAGATAGATAGATAGATAGACAGACAGAGAGAGAGAGACAGAGAGAGAAAGAGTGAGAAAGAGAGAGAGAGAGAGCAGTAACACTTCACAAATTGTCCTCCTGAACTGCTGCAGTGCAATTGTGGATGACCTTTATGAAACCTCCAGGAAGTAATATGTCCATGTCGGCCACTCTTGTCCATCTGGGAGTTGTGTACGCTCTTGTTTTCCTATTATGCCACTGCCGAATGCCTCCATATTAAATGCAGAGTCATGAGCTGGAGACGGTGGTCGAGTTGAATTTACACATGGTTGAGAAAACAAGTGAGCTGTTTAACACATGCATAATTAAAAAGTGCCCTCCCAAGCAACCGATGGCTTGGCCAAATAATTCAGTTTGATTTGGAGACCCAAAAGTGATGTCCAATTAATTGTTGCCAACCACATCTCACGGGCTGTCAATGAATCCGCATATAATGAAGTTCATTTTAATGAACCGATACAAAGTGAAGGTTCAAAAATGAGGCCAAGCACACAATAACCGACACACTCACTCATTACGCGCTTGGTGAGGAACACAATTAATGAGCTTTCTTCAAGATCAGGATGCTGCTTGTGCATCCACTCACCAGGTAGCTCATTTGCACAATCTTCATATGTGAGGGATTGCATTTCATATGCCAAGCTGCACAGCCAGCAGCCCAGGCATGTAGAAGTCAAACACAATGCGATTATACATCAATAGAGGGCAGTCGGAGAGAATACATTAGGCAAAATTACAGGATTTGGACTGGTCTGACGTTGTTGCTTTGGGTTACATTGTAGTGTTTGTTCAGTAAGGACTGTCCTTTCTCATGCATCTCAAATTTGAACATACTGTGTGTGTGCTCATCTATTTACATATTGCTTAATGAAGTTCAGCATTCTAACAATGTCTAAAGGTTTAGCTTACTTAAAGTGTTTGTATGTATAACTTTCATAACTCACAGGATTACTTCAAAGGGTCAAAAGGTGCACAAGAACATTCAGTAACTACACCTTTATAGTTTTAACCCAATTAATGAGGAATTCTATCTATAATAAATCAGCAGACTTTTGTATTAAATCACATAAGCAGGGTCTTGTAAGTTGTATTATGATTGCCCGATGAGTTTCTGTGATTAACATACAAGAAAATATACATTTTTGGAGACCTCAGCTGATTTTATGCTGCTCTGTGCACAGTGGGTGGACTGCATGAGCTACTGACTTGAGGACATGTTTTAAATGCTTGCAACAGTATTTCAGTCAATAAATATGTGAATCTAAATATATTTCTGTTGTGAATTCTAAGCCAGTGTGTTCAAAAACATTCATTTTGAGAGTGTTCATGACAGGTTACTAGAGCATGATGATGGACAAGATGCATTCAAATAGAACACAATGTGACTTTCCTACTTCCTATTTACCTTTCTAACTATTTTTTTATCTGTAGTGATGGGAGTCCTTTAGATAGTCTGCTTTATCAGTTTATTTACTGAGGTCATGGATAGCAGGTCAGGCCAGATGAAGGGAAGTTGACAAGAAAAGAAGATTTATCAATCTACTCAGAAGCAGTCAGAGACACACACAAACAAGTCGTGAGATTTACTGCAGTGTGGAGTGAGACAAAAAAAAGTTTGGAGTTACTTCCAAATAAGTATACTTCCACACTTCCAAAAACTGGAATGCATGCAGCAAAAAAAGTTTGGAAAAAATACTGCACTTCCATATCTGTGTTTGTATGTATTTTGAATGCACTATTTATTCTAAATAATGTATTTACATTGGCATACAGCCAGCTGGAACAGAAAGTGCAAAAATATCATCAGTTTTCTCCCCAGTTTAGCCATGGTCAGTTCCACCCACCAGCCAGGACTCTCCCAACCAATACCACCACTATCGATTCTGTTACTTTTGTAGGCTGGCGTCATATTCAGTGATGAGGCAGAGGGGGGCTATCATAACCACCCAAAGAGAGTTAGGCCATTTATGCTCTCTTAGACTCCCATCAGTGGAAACCTTTGCTATTGCTGGGGACTGAATTTGCTACATCCCAATGAAAGGGTCAATGCTTGGACTGTTGTGCAACTGGGCAGCTCCAACCTATACATAATGAACAGAATTAGTCTATCTTAATATTCTGAGTGCTTGCACAAAATATGCGGGATTACTTTTCAGGCCTGACTGGTGCACTAGCACACTCAATAATGTTACAGCTGAAAATTAAGAAGGAGGAGACGTTCTGTATCAGATTAAAATAAGTTTATTTTGATACCAGTATGTTCAGAAGTGAGCATTTGTGAGCAGCAGTACGGTTTCATGCCAAGAAAGAGTACTACAGATGCTATCTTTGCTTTAAG
>JBBIGA010000001.1:49120059-49134028 GCA_037576975.1 Alestes dentex | reverse complement strand
AATACATTCACTCATTCATGCAGCAGAATTAAAAACCAGGCTCTGTTTTGCATGGTCGCACCACACATTATCGAAAGCATTTTCAGATAATGAAAAACACCATGGTATCATGGGGGATGTATGACTTTCCTGTCTCTCAGTCACCAGTTAGCGCTCATAGTGGCGGTGTTATGCACTGCCCATTAAAACACAGGACAGGAAATGTTGTCCTAGCACATAAAAAAGGCCTAAAATGTGATCACAGCACATTTAAATAGATTTTATGTCGTGATGGCTGCATGAAAAAACGTGAGACCGGGTTGTGAAATGTGTCCATGTGAGGGCTGAGCCTGAACAAACAGTATGAGGAACTATTTTGAGGATGTGTTGTGTTTTTCACCTCAGCACTGCTGGTGCACTAAAGAGAGTGGCAGCATGATGGATGGAGTTTATAATTGACTTCATCCTCTTAGAGCGTTTATAATTCTGTCACAAGCAGAACAGATGGGTATAAACTGATTAATTGAATACCCTCGCTTTTGTATAAGAGCTGCCTTTTTATAAAGCAGCTGAATATCACAACTTGACTGACATAGATGAAAAGTGATGAACCAAAACGTGTACTACTGTATCATGTGGTTTATTACTGCACAGGTCTTACTATGCATTACATTCTTTCAAGGTATTTGTGGAAACTAGGTAAAAAGGCTTTTCTTTTAATCTGGATGTCATCATATTAGTGGAGTAGCTAAAATGAAAATTAAATTAAATTTTAATTATTCAGCCATATTTTCCTTCCTAATCAACTCCTTCTTTGTCCCAGAATCCTCACACTTCTAAAATGAGCAAGACATGTTATGGGTGTTATTGAGTTATAAACCGTTAAATGAAAATCAGTTACATTATCCCAAACTGGATAGTTCACTAGGCTTCATCATAACATCATCTTCAGTCATGTGACGTCTTCAGGGCCAGTTTTAACAAATTCTTCAATAATGTCCATTGATAAACCATTAACTGATCATGTGTTAATTGTTAGCCTATCAGAATTTGATCATTTACAAATGTTTCACTATGGTGAAAAAATGTTTCACATATATTACACTGTGGAAGATTTCTAACGTAATGCAGAAAATAGCCAGAAAAGGCCAAGGCCATTTCCCAAGTGCTGCAGTAGCAACTGAAATTGCATACATATGAATTTTCTCACCTTAGAAAGCAACAGTCAGTGATGTTCAGTGAACCCCTAAAGAGTGCTGTGTTAGAGTCAGTGCCTAATTTCACTCCTCCGAAGAGAGGCATCTTCTGAAATGTAGGACAAGTACTTTGAGATCAAATGCACCCTTGTCATATGGCATAGTGGAAGCAGCAACCCAGGAACTGGAAGTGTGAGCGAGGCAGGAAGCTCATGTCCCAGGAGTTGAGCAGTAGCTTGAGCATAAAGAGGCAATTAATCACATTCCTGAATTCATAGGATAGATCTTAGCCCCAAGCCATTTTATCTGCCCAAAAAAATATATAATTTGCCTAAATAGGGAGGTCAGACAGACGGCAGTCTCTGTCCCAAAGAATTCTAAGAGCCGACTATAGCAGCCCGCTAAACAAGTGCAAAGGTGGACAGACAATAATTCAACTTGCTTTACAGTAATTTTAGCAAAGATATCAAACTGCACTGTAGATTCAATCTGAATTTGTGAATTTGCGCTGATACATCACATAAATCTAGTCTTCAAATTGGACAAGTGAAATCAATGTGTTAACTGGCAATGTGTAATTATTATAAATCACATTACTTATATTGCCTAAAATATACAAAATACTTCCAAATACCTTTCGGTATTTTTGCCAACTATTTTGTATTTGAATGCTCACATGACTGTATTTCATCTGTATATTTGAGTCACCCTTTATTTGGGGAGCCCCCTATAGATACTCTACAGCCGGTTGATTCTCAGTAGCAGTTAGGATTAGCTCCAAGGTTAGGTTTAAGAACCAAGTCATGGTCATCAACTTTTGGTTTGAGCTTAAAGTTAGAGGGAGTGATAGGTTCAGGGTTAGAAAAAAATACAAAGCTGATCTTAATACAGATGAAGTGAAATGCAAAGTAAGTAGCTGTAGCCTATTCAACTAAAGTGCTACCCATATTTATACTGCCTCATTTTTCACACTGCAAATCTCCGTCAGTAAATGGCATGTATCTCAATGTGTAATTCAATAGCAAAGACACCGGTATTTGGGGAGTTTATCAGACCCTCCCCTGGAATGTTCTGTTAAAACAATAAGACGGATCAATTTCAGGGACAGTGGAGGGACAATGTCATTGTGGCTCATTCAATTGAAACCTCACACTCCTTCAGATGGCTCCCTGGAGATCCGTCTGGCAACATGAATCATGATGCTTTGTCTGCTCACACAGTTTTTTGGTCATCTCGGCGTGACAGAGAGGAGTAGGAACATGATGAAAACAGTGTCATAAAATGAAGGAAGACAAGGGAACAGCCATATCCTTTTACAAATGGCCAGATGTAATTCTACTTTGAGAATCCATGGCGATGTGGGAAAATAATTAATTTAGAGTGGCATGGAGCCATTCGGAAGTCCATTATCATAGCTTTATAGTTTAATGTGACTGCTTGATGTCTTGATATGATGCATGATGCCCATATCCACAATGCAGAGGAGATTTGCTCGACAGAGCAATAGTGTGCCTGGGAGACAGCTGTATCAATTTTCTCCAATTGAGTCAAATGCCTGTGTTTGCACTCCCATCAGCACAAATAAGGAGCTATTGGGGGAATGCGGAGGACCTTCGATTTCCCCCAGCCACTGACTGCCTGGGTGTTTGTCACTGTTTCAGGCCCAAGCCAGGATAGGAGCCACCCTGATGTGATGAGAAGGTAACAGATGGAGATTCTAATGTTGCGAAGCAGCTGCTTGTTGGCCAAAGCTAATGGTGATGGGCACATACATCTGTAGTAAGTGCTGAGCTTGCCCCTGAGTGAATGCTATACACTTTAGCAAGGAGACAAGACACAAATGTTAAGTGCAGCAGCCATGCTCGCTGTGCTCACTGGGTAACTAACATTTGTGAGATGATCTCACCACAGAATGAGACAGCCCAGGTGAAATGTGACTTGTATTTCCTGTCCCTTCATATGAATTGCAGACCATTTGTTCAGAATTAGCCTTTGTTGAAGTTAATTTGGTCCGCTTATATGTCATGCTCTTTCAGAAAATTGCAAATTAAAACGATGGCTCTGAATTTAAATAGTCTGTCAAACTGAAACAAATTAAAATTGGTTATGTTGTTAAATGTCCCTGATGAAGCTTGAAGTAAATGTTGTTGAGAAATGGTGAAAATTGGTCTATTTACGCAGAGCATTGCAATGAAATTTCTCAGAAGAACGGTGTCTCTATCAAACAATAGTGAGGTAGTTAAATTATTTTCATATATTTTTTCCTCCTTCACAAAATGTAATCTCTCCTTGTAAGTAAGTGCAAACAGGTGCATGCTTTGTGTACACCACTGGATCTCCTGTAATCAAAGTAAATAAGCATATAATGAAAAAAACCCTGTAACTGTAAACAGTGCATGGTCCTGGGTAAGTGTAGCTGTGAAGCTACATAGTTACCAAAGGAACAGGGCATAATTAACAGCTGCAGAATGTTTTGATATGTCTGTAGCAATCAAATCGAGTTTTCCTACTGTATTTATCTTCAGTGACGTGATGAAACGCCTCTGATGAACCGATGTCTTTGTAGTTTCTGGGAACAAAGCTTTAAATTACTACAAATGCGTTTGCCTTCAAAGCCATGTTAACAGCCTCGGTAAGCATGGATGGCTCCCACTAAAAATGATCAAACTGATTCCATTTTGTTTGATGTGAGCAGGGAATAAAGGAAATGTCTCTTCATCAAAGAAATGCGGCAGGCTGAAGGACTGTCATTCACTTAAACCGGAAATGACTTGAGAAATGAGTAGACCTCTCGCTGGAGAACTCGGACGGTAATTGTATGTAATAGCGATGAACAGCTTTTGGCCACATATGATGGTACATCGAAAAATTGCTCACATTATGATGTGCCATCAGTGGCAAGCACCAGAGAAGTACACAAGTTCGTATTGAGCAAGTTTTGGGTTTTGCCAAATGCTGACCTCTATGACCTGTGCCAGTAAAGCCACATTCAAAGAGCATTTATTTCCTGTAGTGTATGATTCACTTGAATAGCTTGCCCACCCATATTGCAAGTGGATGTACAGACATGTCGCAACACCTTGTAAATGGAGGTCTGCTCAGTGGGCTTCAAATAAATGTTTTATGGTGTTCAGAGGAAGAGGAAAAAAGCATGCCATAAATATAGGACACTGGAGATTTGAGTAGTGGAGATGACTGTCAACTATTTTTTGATCATTTGCTATGTGACACACTCAAAAATCGTGATAACACTTTACTGAACAAGAGCGTTCAGACGGCCACATGGATACCTATGTAAGCCTTTCATGACAACTGGCCTCTACTTGTACAAACATTTGTAAAGGCTTATTAAATGACATCACAATACACTAAAGCAGGCTCATGTTGGTTGGAATGAGCCTTTATAAATCTTAAATTACATTTCTTGTCAGTTATCATAAAAAGGCTTATACAAATGACATGTAACCTTAGGAATGCCACCCTTCAGTAACACGATACTGCCTTACCATCTAAAGTCTACTGAATATCACTGGGTATTAAAGAACTTGTCTGACTGTCATGTAATACAGCACTATTGAAGGTAATCTCAAAATTATTCACAGAACAGATTAGTAAACATTGCCCAGCTGATGGAGAACTAATGCTGCCAATCCAGTCTGGATCCAGAAGCATCAGAAAGGCAAATGACAGATTTTAATGCCCAGGGTTGCCATGGTAACCTACTAAAGGCACTGACAACTTGACCAAGGATGAGAATAAGGCTGGTGAGGATTGTGTTTTGGTGGTAGACACACACAAACACACACAAACACACACACACACACACACACACACACATACACCCACAGTGTCATGAGATACCCATATACATCAACCATTTCTTCATGTTTGGTGCTCAGTTTCATAAATAAAGTTATTTCAATTTTACACATTCTAATTTAATGGTACCTTTCATACTGACAGTCTTAACTGGATTAGGATTAATTGAGTTTAGCAATGAAAGCGTAATTTGGGTTGGTTAATACATTTAAATTGAAAGGCATTCATGGGTAAAAGGACCCCGAAAGCAATACTTTCAAGTGATGTAAACCGTCATGACAAAATAAATAAATAAATAAAAGGCTAGATGGGCTGGCAGATGAGTTTTGTTAAGCATGAAGACAGCAGGTCAGAGCAGAGGTCAGCGAATTAGACTGCCACGCGTCCCTCTCCCCTGATGTCACACAAGTCCTTCTCATTAGCGGATCTGTCGGGGAGTAGCGTGATTTAATAAACAGTCATTTTGTTTCATTCTCCTGTCTAGCAGACTCCTGATGAGAACCCTCAAGGACTGCATTAAATCTCGCAGCTCCGTTTATTTGCATGAGGGACGTGTCCAAAAGTGATTTAGGTTCCGTAATCAAGCCCGCTCGCGCATGAGACTATCTGTCTATATGATGCTGTCTCTGCTATTGTACTCTCTTCCAGCCCTCTCTAACAACAGAACCGAGGACATGATCATCATCTATTTGGAGGATTTGCATCTTAGGGACATAAAAACAGTCACAGCCATGAGGTCTGCTGCCTCTTAGTCTGAAACTGCCTTTCATTGATGAGAACCAGCAAACCATTGCTGTCGTAACAAACTCCATATCTCTGATGTAGTACTTTCACAGTAGATGGAATAAAGTGGTCTTTTTCAGCTTAAAACCTTTATGACCCCAATGTGGACCCAAACTTCAGTATCTCACTTTTTATAACAACAGGATTATACTGTCACAGACAGAACAAAACCCTCTATCTCTAAAATGATAACTTCACAGAAGGAAGGAAAAAAATGTTTTTGACACAGCATAAACAGTAGCTGCCATTTTTAAATTATGTATGAAACAGTAATGTACATAGTTTATGGTAGTTATTGAATAATATGTCTAAAGATTAAAAGTGCAGTAATATGTCTAAAAAGATTAATGTAACAAGACTGTATCCATTGGTCATGAGATGTAAAGTGCAAAATGACATTTTAAAATTAAAAACTTGCAAACAAATGGTGTTAGGAGGTTCTGATATCATGGTGACAGAATGGTAGCAGTCGAGCTCTTCACAAGTTTTTAAGTGAGTGCTGCATTTGTTGTAAGCCCAGCTTGTAGAACGTGTTTTTATCACACGCTTCAGCCCGAAAACCCTTTTAAGCTTGGCCCGAAGCTGAAAGGCGACAGGAACAATGTGGTGAAAGCATCATTCCACGGCAAAGGGTTTCCCTCTCATGCCTTCATCACTGTCTGCCTCTCTCCTCAGAATGAATATCAGCTTCCTCCTTCTCGACGTCGCTGCAATTTATAAGCAGCCGGAGTCTTTCATTTCTCTTAGTCTGTCAATATTTTATTTGCTCTTCCTTTTTTCCTCCTCCAGTCATTTTCACTTCTGACACAAGCTAGCACCAGAGGGGGTCTTCTACAAAGGAAGCCAATCTGGAGCATGGACAGAGCCTGGGTGGAGGAGTGCGTATGGATGAGCTTATCTCCCTTCACTGTCTGTGGAAACTGGGAATGGTGAGACTGATGTTATCCTTTTATTGCAAAATATAAAGGAAAATATGGAGGGAAAAATGTCCCTGGAGAAAAGAAAACAACCCTTAGGGGTTTACAGAAGTGGTGGGTTTTGCAGTACATATACCCAGTTAAGCAAGAGGCTGTAGAGATGCTAGCAAAACAACCAGTCTCGAGTGCTAGAGACTATGCACTGTTTTCAACATAAACTGCGCAGAAATCTTATCGTTTCCCTGCAAAAAACAAAGCATTTTATTGTAACTCACACAGAACCATAAAGCTTTATTTGGAATGGTTAATGTGTTTTTACTGTGTCATTAAGAATGTTGAAATTCTCTGAAAGCAATCTATTCAAATGACACAAGCCATCATTAAAAGTGTGCAGCTGGAGCTGCACATTACTATAAAGGTGTCACACAAACAGGGTGTCTTTGTTTGATTAGATGAAATAACTATTTTAGTTCCCTAAAAACCTTTTTAATTCATGGTCCTTAAAAATGTCTTTGCAAGTGAGATATGTGAGTGTGAAAAGTTTTTTTAAAAGTGTGTCCACATGACCTTGAAAGATTCTTGAAAGACCCCATAAACTGGTAAAGAACGTTTATATTGCGTGAATATTCTTTATACTATTTAATGGTTCTCCACCTTCACAGATGTTTTAAATGGTTCTTTACTTTAGGAGCTTCTTGTCGCACTTTTTTTGTTAATTCACAGTTCAACTGTCAACATGCTCCAAAACACACATGGTAACGTTAAAAGAAAGTGTAGCCTGACTGCACGATCAATAAAAACTTAATTCTTTTGCTGGCCTACCAAAGTTACCATGCTCACCAGCTGGTTGAGATTATATTGAGTAAAAGATTTAGCCTATTTCTGTCAGAAACCCAGTCAAAATACAATTTACGGAAGTTGCGTGTAAGAAATCCCATTATGCTCAACTATTCTCCACAAGCCAAGCCCCGCTTGCTCCTTCATGTGTTTGGTGCCATCCTTAGACTGACATTTCGCTGAGAAGAATTGCTCATAAATTCATTATTGCCTATCTCATAACCATAATTCAATCCGCGAACAAATTCTCAAAACATGCTGACACTGGAAACAAATGACTTTCTTGTGCGGATGATCTAATTTCATCCGGTCCTGTTGTTACCACTAGGGTGCAGGAGGGGCAGAGAGAGAACGCCATCAATGGGGAAAAAAAAAAAAAAAAAACGTCGGCAATAAGAGTGTCACGCTGCTGTGACAGAATAAGATGTGCAGAAGGGCCGGTGCAATCACAGGAGCATCCACCCGTGCAATTTCCTCCCCAGCTCTGTCACAGCCCAGAAATTACCCAGGCCCCTGCCTCTCCCTGGGTTACTGAGCACTCACTAATAATAAGAGGGGCTACGGCAGAGTGTCAGTGCTTTACCTTTACACCAGCACATCTCACCAATCACAATCAACTGCAACTATCACACTCCATGTCCAAAAGTTTTTGTAACATATTCTGCAGAGAGGAATACATGTATGGAACCAAAAAAAAAAAGAAAAAAAAAAAACCCTAAAAAAGTCAACAGTCAACAACATCAGTGTCTCTCTGAGATCCTTTTTTCCAACTTCTTTTTTTAACACTGTGTTGATTTATATATACACTGAAGGCTGAAACCTTTGATGTGCAAGATAATTTTACAAAATGCCAAAAAACATCACTGATGTTTATTCTGATAAAAACTCACATATGATCAGAGTGGAGGAGAGGACATCCTGATGAGGTATGAGGTCTGTTTTATACTCTATTTTTTTTTTTTTTTGAGTGGGCATGCTTTTTTGCCTTTTGCATATTTACTTAAAAGCAAAACAGAGTCTAACTTCACCGTGCCTGCCTTTCCTCATCTCTGTACAGACAGCTTCACTCCAACTGAAACTCTACACTCTTTCCCTGGACACGTTCAGTATTGTAGAGGGGAGCCACAGATGGTGTGGGGTACTTGGGGAAAACACAGATCAAAGCACACTTACACGTTGAGTTAATCACCCCCCTGAAGTGCCACACTGTTAGAAAGCATTTAGTATGCTTCAAGGTTCATATTCAGGGCAGAAATTAAGCTTTGTGTGTGTGTGTGTGTATGTGTGTGTGTGTGTGTGTGTGTGTGTAAGCTGTTTCAGAAGCAAAAGAGAATCTTGTCAACAAATTGGCCAATATGTTATTAGGACATTAGGACCCATTTGTTACTGGTCAGTTATTGGCCAATATTATTTGCGTGATGGACCATTCACTGCAGTGACATGTTAGTGGCCAGTCAGTGAAAGTTTATTTCTTTTTATGTCAAATCCATCAGAGTTTAATTTGTCCACTCTTTACTTTTGTGCACCTACTGCCACTTCAACTCTTCCATCCTTCCACTTACAGTCATGCCCTTCTAACAAATGGTGTTCCCAAAGCTGTCACTGACATTATGTTCCCCTTCAAAGGTACACTAACATTCACATGAGCAGCTACCCCCACGCTGTAGCGGTAGTACATCTTGTACATTTCATTCTCATGTGCACCTAAATGGCTACAGAATATATCTCTGAGGAGATTAGATAGACTATAATGCATTTGCATAAATAGACTATCAAAACTGTCACCAGCAGATAAATGGCACTGCTGTCTTTAAGAGAGAAAAGAAAATGAAGCTCCACGCTTCACCTCTGAAAAAAACTCCACAGGTGTATCTGCCTATCCTTCAACTGTAAAAAGACAACTTAATGTGTTGGTCTAAAAGGATGTTTAGGGGTTAAGAAGATGCTATGGATACAAGGAAATAGACAAAAATGAAGAACATTTGCACAGCAGAGTGCCATTTCATCTGCATAGCTGTACAGTTTAAATTAGGTGATTTCATTTACTTGAACAAATCCTGAACATTGTTCTTTTATTCATATTCACAATCATATTATTTAGTGTCATATTTCTGAAGTAAATCTAGCTAACATTAGATGAAAGCAACTTTACAAAATGCTCATGCTACAATTGATCAAAATAGATCCTATCCTTCATCCTTTCCTTTATTCTCTATCATACGCACTTGTGTGACAAAAAACATGCAGTTGATGGCAGTCCAGTAAAAGTAAGCTTGCCTAGCCTTATTACTTCTTTCCCTGAAGCTGAAAAATGAATAGCTTGTACTTAATAGCTGTTTTGACTGGAAATTAAATAATTGAAAGGGTGGTCTCTGGCTGTTGCATAGTAGTGTATGAATGTGTTAAAAGTAAGTGAAAAAGATATTGCGCAGACCAGTCATTATATTTTTACAGTTCAAGTCCTTACAGAAGCATCATTCAAAGGGAAGGTGTCATCCGTTTGTCTGAGCTTTTAGAAATGCTGGAAATAACCTTCCACAGTTGTAATGCATTACATTTTAATAGACCAACATCTGCAAAGGCAAGGGAATAATGGTGTTCTTGAAATAAATTAGTGTGGCTTTATTGAGATCTGTCATGGGCCAGACAATGGCTCCCTGTGCCCAGAGTGCTCTCGTGAACTAGCAGGAGAATTCGTTTAAAATGTTCAGAAACTCAGTGCTTTCACTTCCTCAATTTCTTTCCTCTGACAGGCTTGCTACTTCCATCCCAAGCTTAATTACCATTTCATTTTTCATTTGTTTCCAGAATTGCCTTGAGCCCCAATCTGCTCTCTCTGCAAGAAAATTGGAAGGAAAAATCTAATACCTGCAGTGAGCCTTCAACAATTTTACGTAATGTTACTCTGTTGGTGTCATGTCATATATTGGTTTGTGAATGCCTTGCATTGTAGAAATCATTACAGAATGATCCGGACTATCTGCCATTATTTCTCAGCCAGTGGGAAAGCTTTGCGACTTCAAATCCTTTTTTCTGAGACATGAAACTTGGCTTCTTGTACCGCTCCTCAGTGTCTGGTGAGTTAAATGCCATGGAAGAACATTCACACTGCTCCTCCAAATGCCATGTTATCTGATATAAGACGCATTGTCTCGTTTAAGGAGTAATAATGGAAAACCACTAGGGCTGTCGGGACGAGCGATACCATTCAGTTCATTTGTCTGTGAGCCTGATACATTTGCTGATTACAGAACAAGACAAAAGAGGCTACAGATGTCTGTCATAGCTCCATCAAAGATCATCAGCAGCTAATCAAAAGCTAATTGACCACCAGCGGGTTCAGTAATGCATTCAACCTCATTTGACAGCTCTGAAATGATCCCCTTACCCAGAGATAAAACACACACATGGAGAAATAACACAGCTTATCCTATCTGCACCATGACTTCACTCACACTTTATTTTCTGGCAATCTTTTCTTCTCTCATAATAATGATCTGAATGTGTTAACAAGTTGTGTCTAGATTGCAATATAATGTTATTTATGAAATGCTTGCTTGAAAATTCATTTTGTAAACTGAAATACTAGTGACAATCAGTGAAAGATGCAGAGTGTGCCATGAAATAGCTGGAAAACTGAGGTTGGTCACTTTGTATTGGCAGCAATAAAATAATTGAACTGTCAGCTTCACTCAAGACTTGCACAACTTCTCAAAGTGGTTTATATAAACACAAGGATTAAATTGAACCAACAGAATGATTAAATGAAATCATCTTCTCATTATGCCTCTTAATGAGCATTGCTAAACGGTGTCATGAACAATCACAAAGTTTACTCTTAGCAATGCTACTATAACATGCTGCATTATGTTGTGACTAGCAGTTACTGGATGAGTCAAAACGCCCCATAAATGTTAACTACTGCCCTTATATAACTACCCTATACATTCTCAAATCAAATATATGTAATTTCATAGCAACTGTTGTCAAAGTCAGACAAGCTGTATAGAGCATTGCCAAAACAACATTCAACCTAATGGTTTTAGACATGCTATAGGACATTAAAGCTAAAATGCCAAAAAATAAAACTAGGCAGGTTGGAAATGATAAATGATTTGTCAGTATTCTATCATTACCTCTGCTACATACACATAAAAAATACTTTTTTGATTCACCCCACACAACAAAAGTGCAGCAAAATTTTATGGTAATGCTTTGCAAAATGTGGTGTTTTCCTGTATATCTACATACTGGACATGTTTTACAACTGAAGAGCACAGAAAGTGTAAAAGTATTGTAAACCTGACTTGATTGAAATATCAGGGACTGCTACTCACTACTCCTCAGCAGCATCGACCGAATGTGTGGGGATTACACTCTATCTGCGTTGTTGCTATTGATCTACCCACAACAACAACTAGCTAATTGATTGAGTCCATCTTCTATACATAGATCATCAAAGCCACACTGAACTTGTTCATGGTTAGATTCTCACTGTTCTATTATTCGTTATGCCTTTCTAGGACAGTTACTTTTTGAACTCATCGTATATATATAAAGTAAGAATATACATAGAATTCAGAGCAAAATACAATAGCAATAGTATGTTATTGAAAATTGTATTATGGTGTAAGCAACTTAAAAATGAACATCAATTGTTTATAGAGGGACCTGTCAATGGCGTTTCTTTGCCTTTTGCCCTAAGAGTGCTGTGATGGGCTCAAGCACCCCCTTCTGCCCTGGTTAGGATAACTCGTTCAGATAATAAATGAATGAATTAATTAAAGCCTTTTCATGGCAGAACTATATTCATACATAATACTGTTTGATATCACATAAAAGTACACATTTGTGGGTGGAGCATGGATGTGTCAACTATTCATCAAGTTATATAAATTTCATCACAGATGAAATAATGCTACAATAATCTTATCCAGCTGAAGGAAATTCATTTCAAGTTGACACAAATAGGTAAATAATAATACAACCACTTGAAGCCACTGCATGCATCTTTACAAAAAGGGGAAAACTGCATTTGCTGGGGATAAGCTAGTACTTGAAATTCACTATTCAGAAAAGGAATCAGGTGTGGAAAAAAATGCATCTCCACTTTAAGCATAAAATACACAGAAGAAAATATATTGGTAGACATGTACCAATCTTATAGTGGGACTTACTTTGAGGAATGATACAAATCTACAGTGCATGCACACACAGACACAGACACAGACACAGACACACAGACACACACACACACACACACACACACACAGAAATGTTAGAAATATAACCTATCATGCAAAGAGGGCTTTGGACCTGGATAATGTGACTTCCTCATCCATAAATGAAATAATGTATCTAAATTGGCCTGCAAAAAAAGAAAAGAAAGAAAACTAAAACCTCCATCTAAATGTGTCCCTGTCTCAGTGCCTCCCTTTGGAAGCCATCTTGTCTTCTCAGTGAAGAAATAATAGAGCCCTAGGAGGCTTGTGTTATTTATGGATAGAAGGGCCTTTGCATGGGGATCTTCAGTGAAGAACGCACTGTATCTCGAGTTGTTAACCGATGCCTGTATTGGGGCTCATATCTTCCATGACATCTGAAAGTGGAGGAAAGAAAGCGCTGATGAATTGGCTGGGTGTGCAGAGGATTGAGTCAGAAACCCAGGGGCTGTGCAATGCCCCCAGGATTGACACTTCTGGAGTGTTTTGGGCCTTCTTGACAGAAATGAGGTGCATTTGCTTTATCTCTGTGGCCTGAATGATCTGCCCACAGCCGCAATCTATTTCACTCCAAAATATTGAAGTTAAAAGCTGAAAGAAGGGAGAAAATATATGCATTGCTCTCATACATGCACACTCTCAGTGTGTTCACTGAGGCATGGCCATGCTACCAAATGCATGTTTGTTATTTTTGAGAGCATCAAACTGAGTCGCTACAGTTAGAAGCGCTACCACTCTGACAACTCTATCTATCAGACTACTTACGCCTCCTCCTTGATAGAAAAAAAGTGTACTTTGGAGTGATAACAGAAAAATTACTTTTGGATGCCTAAAGAACCTCTCAGTGGGTGGCTTTTTAGATGGCCATTTTTTGGAAATAAGATGTGTGAGTGTGAAGAACCTTTTAAAGTTTAACCATTTGAACTCCCAGGCTTATTACATTCTGCGGCTTAGTATCCAGAAACTACATGGGCTGCAGTGCAAACTAGGTAAGTTATTCCAAATTGTATTATGAAAATGTTATGTTATACAAATAAGACTTTGAACCAGCTAGAACCGTATGTACAAGCTAAGAACCATTAAGGAACATTTCTTAAAGGTAGTAAAATGCTGCAGTGACTGTGCTTAATAGAAAAGACTTATACAGGGTGGGCCATTTATATGGATACACCTTAATAAAATGGGAATGGTTGGTGATATTAACTTCCTGTTTGTG
>JBBIGA010000001.1:49094956-49111866 GCA_037576975.1 Alestes dentex | reverse complement strand
TGTATACAAAGTGCCTTTCCTTTTTTCCTCTTTTATGGTCTGGGCAGGGATGTAGCATATCTAGCTGAGTGGCATTGCCTTTCATTTTGACTTTATCTGTCACTATTTTCTCCCCACTCAAAGCGTACTCTGCACTGATGCGCCCATGCATCTTGGGGTGTGCAAAAAGGACTCAGTTTATCAGTCACCCCTGAGATAAAGACAGAAAATCCATGACAGAGTACTCTGCAGTAAGCAAACACAAACCTCAACCGCAACCCAGATAATCCTGTAAGACTGACAGCAGTGAGGAGCCCATATTTCCCCTCCTCTATGGCCTTTCTGCTCACTTCAAACCCGCACACTGAGACTTCACCGATACAGAGCAGGGCGACAGACACAGCTTTCGGGCCGCTTCAGATAGTGTCAGTTCATCTATCAGCTAAGTCACATTTCCCCTTCTCCATTATGGCAGATGTGTAACTTAATTTTCTTCTGAAAGGTTATCAAAGAACAGAACATCTATCATTCAGAATACTTTGTTACTCTGAGGTTTGTCTTCCCAGCTTATCTCTCTGTCTCTCTCTTTCTTTTCACAATGAGTTGAATCATCTAAACTTTTTAAAATCCCTCTAAACCCTAAGGGTATGTGTGAGAGTTGACACTTTAGTTCCTTGCGCTGGTAACTACAGAACTTACACATTAGTTTAAAGTATTATTTCTAGCGGCAATAGCAGTTACTAAGTAATTTACAGCCCTGTGTTTTTATAGAGCAGTTTAAAACAACTGTTGTGCTCAGTCCAAATAATGTCCAATAAAACAACTGACCTAGAAACAACCTTAAAAGGAAAACTAATGGTGCAAGAAATATACACAAAGAAGGTTTGTAAGATATCAAGACATTTAAGGTCTTACAGAATTATTACTGAATAATGAGCCTCATAATAACTTATTTTTAATTGGATTTATGTGAAAAATATACAAACAAAAGAAACATCATACTGTCACATAATGGCAGATGAGCAGCATAGAATATATGGAGTCTCCTACATATTAGATTACAGATAAACAAGTCAGTAATCAGAAGGCTCTGCATTATCATACATGTCATCATTGTGTGTGTGTCTGAGGAATTATGGTGTCTAAAATAAAAGGCCTCTATAATTGATCTAATTCAAATTTGCATTACTTAACCTCTTTAGGTGATGGATAGGGAGCATTTCTGAAGGACTATTGACAAACAACGTCTTGGAGTGACTCATCAATCCTCTATGGGGTGATAATTACAGGCACAATTTCATATGCAGTGTAACACGAATGACCATAACCAGAGATTAAAGTTACTGAACATACTTCTTCATGAACTATTTGAGGCCTTATTTGGAAGAGATTAGCAAAAATACTGTCTCTATACAAACTGCAAAGACTTATCTGGGTGTAAATAGCCTCTAGCAATGTTGTGTAATTTTGAGCTTTTGGCTGAATTCCTCAGTGTATTTAATGTTCAGGCATCAGATTATGCAGCTTAGGCTATTATTTTACTATTGAATGTACAATGTGTTACATAGTCATTTGACATGCTCTGCAGAGAAACATTGTCTTGTCAGCACTTTATATGTCAAAAAAATGTATGAAAAGAATACCCTGTGCTGAAAGTGAAAGGCCTGCTGGTGGCTCATGGTTGAATATATACAAAAATGGAACGCATACATTTGTTATGTAATGTGTACAGCACAATGCACACCGTGACAAGTCTGTGGGTCATAGAGATGGCATTTGTGCTTTTGTGGGTGAGGACTTCGCACTGCCTCATTAAATCAAACAAAAATGCAAAGAAAACAAAAAGATGTCTGATGTCTGTTACGTAACAGAAATTAAAATTGTAGGCTTAGGCATTATGTTATTTAAATTCAATGCTGCACAGACCCCGTGGTTTTAGACAACTGAGCCATAAATCCTCAACCTGCAAAGGCCTCCCAAAATACCATTTTGTTTGTGTTCTACAGCATCTCATTAGGTTGAATGAAATATCGCAAAGATAAGAGAATAGGCAGTTACTCATAAATTACTATGCATGACTTTACATTACAGTCCAGTTTCTGTTTTTATTAACGAACATCCTAGTATATACCTTGTAGTATACCTGGTTATGTTACGCATATGATACCTGCACAAGACACTGTTATGCAATATCACAGCAGCACACTTTTTTTACAATCCTGTTTTCAGATTGAATTACAGGGATCTTACTAGTTAACATGCCAGTTAATATGGCATGAATTACTGTACTGGAAAAAGGGTAATTGCTGAGGACTCAGTGTTAAGTATCCTGCCATTTTTCTACCCTTCTCTGTCATGTATGCAGGAATTTACTGAAGTGACCAACCACTAGTATTTAATGTCGTAGCATTAAATGCTGAAGTAAACTTGGTATTTCTCAAAATAGGTAATCTGTACTTGCATAATGAACAATTGTAATGTATCAATTACAGGGCTAAAAGTAAGATCAGCATTCTAAAATACTTAATTAGTTGGACCCCTGGGGTTCCCTGGTTAGCCTAATGTTGTTACTAATCAGTAGCTACAAGCTACATACACAGATATACACTGCAACATTATCACCTGCAATTTAACACTTTTGCTTCTGCACAGCATGTCTCGCTTGCTCTTTCTCTCTCTCTCTCTCTCTCTCTCTTGCTCTCTCTCTCTTTCACACACACGAATACACACACACTCGCACACACACACAGCTTCTCAGATGCTATACCGCTGTTTTCCCATGTCATGCAAGGTAGGTGTTCCAGGTATCTTGTCGTTCGCCCAGCCCAGTTGGTTTATCACTGATGCTTTCAGTTCCAAATGATGCTTTAGCCATGTACCTCCATTTATCATCCGGAGCCAGGCGCCATGCACTCAGCCGGCACAGATAGGCAGTTTATTTCTTATACTTATTTATTCTGGATCTTCTGTGTCCGTGTGTGTGTGTGTGTGTGTGTGTGTCCAAATGGACATTACGGAGGTAAACTATATAAAAGGAAACCCAAAATGTAGAGTCTGAATAAGGATGAAAAGTAAGTGTAGGTCAAAGGACAGATATGGCTCATCAATTAATGCCTCAATTATTGAAATATGGGCTCGACAGCACTACACAAGATAACAAGTTATGAAAGTGGGGGTCGGCCAAGGTAACACTTAGTCTAATGCTTCAGGAAAGCATTTGTAAGGACAAAGTGCAAAACCTGCATTAGACCTAAATTGATCCTTCTGTGTAGCCACCAGTTGGTGATGGATTTGTTTTCCAAAGCTACAAAGATCATGACAGAATTTTTAACTGGCACAGTGTACAGGCTTTTAATGAACATTTTCAGCACTATTAGCTTCTGACATGTCACTTTGATTGTACAAAAACATTTCAATTAAAGTTTCATTTAAATAAAGTACACTCTAATTTCTGAACTTAGCTGGAATGTTTGGCTTTCTAGCCAGGAATGGACAATTAACTGCACTCGTAGAATGAAAACCATGCACAGCCTTGCTGAAGGTAACATTCCTTCAAGCCCACAGCACAGGCAACGAGTTACAAATGCACGCTCATTCTGACTGGTAGTCAGTTCAAATGAGAGAAACCTGACTTGAGTTTGAAACAAGGATTAGTACACAATGCTAACATACTTAAAAGTAGAAATCTGTGGGCCCTTCAATATAAACTTTGTTATAGTTTAAGGCGCAAATCAGACAACTTTGGTCCTTACACATGAAACCGACGCATGAACTCTGTTGTGAGGTTTATGGTCTGTGTGCATCTGGGCTGTGAGTCTAGGTGTTTACTGAATAGATGTTTGTTTTTAAACTTTACGAACTGTCCGCATGAACCCAAACCTTAATAATAAAATAACTGAATAATAGGTTAAAGGGTTAAATGCAGATAATGATACTTGTTCCGTGTTTTTGTGTCATTTTAATATTGCAATATGGTTTGTTCCATTACCAAAAAGGACCAAGCCAAATGCAGGTCATACATAGATCTAGCCAGCTTCCAGAAGCATCTGAACTTCATCCTGCTGGCACTGATTGGTCTCTAGAGTCAAATAAACCAATCAGGAAGATATCAGGCTCAGAGAGAACGAGCTCATTGCTCTCCGGGGGGAAATCTAAAAGCAGCCGCAGAGACTGGACCGGGCAAAGCAATTTTAGAGTGTTGGAAACATCTCAGAGATCACAGACCGGCCTGCCACCGTACGCACGCCCCTCTCCAGCCTCGCAGCTCAAGAGGAGAATAGGAATGTCCGCAGGCTTCATCCTCGGCCAAGTGAGCACGATGAAGCTGCATTCAGATGCTATTAGATGAGTGCGCATCAGAGAGAGAGGCAGGGGAGAGGAGTGTTTAAAGCGCATCTCTGATAGCTTCCCTGTGGAGCAGGTCCCAGAGATGAGAGAAGGGTTTGAACATGCACTACAAAAGCTTGGCGTGAATGCATTTATTAAACTCTAGATCAGACATGTGCAGCGTCCAAATAAAAATATACTTCTGCTGGAAATGAAATGATCTTATGTAACATGCTCTCGCTTGCTTGCCAGCCTGGCAATTCTGCTGGAATGAATGTGGCGGTTAACTGGATTTCTGTTAGCTTTTACACGGCCTCGCTTGCAAGAAAACAAGAACCGAATGCTATTTTCATGTCCACATATCTGTCTTTAAAGGTCATGAATAATTTAAGCAGTAGACAGAAATTAACTCCAGGATTAGCCTGGTTGCAGGTTTGGGATGGAAGCAGTTAGCACCTAGGAGTCCCACAGACTCTTCTGTAGTGTGAATGGCAACCACCAACTAGCCAGCTTAATTGTAGCTTCCATAACCAGAGGGAAGAAAAATGCATTTTTGACCTTGCATTTAACAGCCTGGTTACTGTGACAGCTGACAGCACACTGTGGCAGGTAATGGCTAATTAACCAGAATCTCACCTTTTACATAACTAGGTGGAGACGTCTGGGGCCAAAGGTTGAAGCAATTTCCTTGTATTTTTTTTTATTACATATTTTCTTTATCGCATAGACTTTTTGGCTAGAGTTGGGCAGAATGCTTTGAAAAAGTCAGTTCACGCTGAATGCACTGTCCTAAATATATTCAGTAATGTATTGTGCTACAATACACAAAACAAATAACAAATACAAAATGTATTTACAATAAAATCTTATTGGACCTCCACGGTTTTTATTATTCTTTACTCACTTCTGTTTTACTCTGTTACTGTTACTGATTAGCTGTTTTCTTAATGTCATCATCTGTTTCATGAAAAACCTGTTTATAATTTCAATTAAGTTCAAACATTTTCAGGGAACCCTCATAATTTCATGACTTCTTACCATTAGTAGACCGATGCTGGTACCTGCATACATGCATAATTATTATTTTTTTATTATGAAATGGTTTAAATTACACCATGCTATACACAAGCTATAGTGTTTTTGATGTTAGTTCTTAAACGCGATGTGATATATTTATTTATAAATATGTGTTTACAGTAACCCCCGGTTTTACGCGGATCGGTCACACGTGGATTTTTTTTGAGAACCTAACTGATCGTTTTACGTGGAAATCTCCACATTAAAATGGAACCTGCAAATATTCTCCGCATTTTTTTGCTTTTTTTGTGCCAATATGTTTTTTTTTTTTTTTACGCATTTTACTTCAAAACTATTAAGAAAAATTGACTAATTTTGTAACATAAAAAGTAATCCAAATATAATTTCAGCTAAATATAAATCAGTGTAGGAGGTTGCGCGGCCACATCCAGACGCCTTCCGGACCGCTCCGTTCAGACTGTTTTTCATTTATCTATTGTTTTGCATTTCTACATTAGTGTGTTTCAGAGAATTCCATATTTTTAATTTAAAGCTACTTATTGTTATAATGTTTGCACAGTTGAAAGGAGTGGTTCAGGATACATTGCACTGTGACGAATGAAGAATCTTGAATCTTGAGTTATTGGCTGCAGGCTTCCTGTTCTTGTGTTTTCATTTCGTTCATGTAAAAGCTGTAAGATGCCGTCCACACGCCCTGCGCCTCCTTGCAATGCACCTAAGGGCAAGAGAAGGTGTAAGACACTCGAGGAGAAAGTTGAGCTCCTGGATATGCTCCGGGAAGGATGCTGCTGTAGCACGCCATTATGGTGTCAGTGAGAGCACCGTACGGGGTTGGATGGGGTAGGGGAGATGAGAGGGGCATGTGTAGGAGCATGCACGACGTGTGGGTGTTGCTGATGAGCAAGTGAGAGGTGAGTGTCAACTGTTACAGAAAAAAAAACTTTAATTAAAAGAGGCTGTTGAGCTCAGTCGCTGTCCAATGTCTGCTTTAACCGTCAGGTCGCTGCCCGACGAACAGTAAATTATTGAACTGTAAAAATAATTGCTGATTACCCGTACATTTTACTGTATTTTTCTTACTAAAAAATGATTAAATTATTACTGTATTTACCCTGCTTATACCAAAGAAAAGAGCAGCGCATACCAAAGAAAACATGCTTGCATTAATTAACTGTGGGAGACGGGTATCACGTCGTAGGGTTGTAGAGAAACGCAGATGCAGGCTCCCGACTTTACTGAAGTTTTATTTGTAAACACCGAACATAAACCAAAAGGCTTGAGGGCCAAACAAACCAGGGCTTGAGGGTGCATGATCGGTGTACTGACACCAGTGCCTACTACCAGGCAAACTAAATACACACATGATCAAAACTCGAACCAATGAACATAGACAATTACTTTAACCAAACAACTAATAGCTGTGACGGTGAACATGAACTAAGACACAGTGAGCGAAGGTTTTCAAATAAAAAGTCTCACACATACAAAACTCAAAGGCAACCTCTAGCAGCCACTGACCCAGACATCACAGTACTCCCCCTCCAATGGCTCAACTCCGGAGTGCCAAAAAGGGCCACTGGCCCACACAAAAGACGAACGAGGCGGAGGAGGAGTGGACGGCAGCAAACAAAAATCCCTGCCGCTCCCACACGGCCGCCCTCGGATGCGGCTTGGGCGACCCCTGTGGGTATCACATGTCCACTCTCTTTAAGGCTTCAGTACTCAGTACCGTGTTCTCCCGAGCGGAGTCCCCTCATGAAACCCCCTCCATATCCATCGGGGCGGAGTCTCCCATGAAAGCCCCTCCGAATCCATCGGGATGGAGTCTCCCATGAAAACCCCTCCATATCCTCCGGACCGGAGTCAAGAGAGCGATAAGAGCTGGAGCCTTGGTGCAGCTACGGGCTGTAGCCTTGGAGCTGGCACGGGTGGTGGCGTGGGGACCGAGAACAGCATCAGGGACCCATTCCCTGGAAGCCGGCTGAAGTGCGGGGTACTCCGTGCAGGCAACGTATCCTGCGTCCTCCACGCCGGCTGTGCCTGCACCCAAGCCTGCGTCCTCTGCGCTAGCTGAGGGGCCAGCACTGCATGGGCCTGTGGGACCGCGGCGAGCACGGATAGGGCTCGCTGAACCTTCTCGGGACTCGCCTCCCAGGACTAGCAGGGGAGGATTCGACCTTTCTTGTCTGACTCACCACCTGCCCTGGATCCAGTGGGTCTCCTTCCTCAGTCTTGCCACGAGTTCCCCAACCCCATGGCTGCCCCTGCTGCGCTTCTGGTTGGTCGGTACATCTATCACGTCGTAGGGTTGTAGAGAATTGCAGACGCAGGCTCCCAACTTTACTAAAGTTTTATTTGTGAACACCAAACATAAACCAAAAGGCTCGAAGGCCAAACAAACCAAAACATTCAAGCAGGTGAAGCGAGGGTGCATGATCGGTGTACCGACACCAGTGCCTAATACCAGGCAAACTAAATACTCACATGATCAAAACTTGAACCAATGAGCATAGCCAATTACTTTAACCAAACAACCAACAGCTGTGACGGTGAACATGAACTAAGACACAGTGAGCGAAGGTTTTCAAATAAAAAGTCCCACAAATACAAAACTCAAAGGCGGCCTCTAGCGGCCACTGACCCAGACATCACAACGGGTTACGGGCTTACATTTACATTTTCGTTAAGGGTAATATATTAAGCTGAGTAAAAAAGAAATTAAAGTGTTTTGGATTCAGTCATTTTTTCTTACAACCGGACTAATCATTGTAGGCGAAAACTCCAGCAAATTAGTGGAAACTGCAGATATCATCCACATTTCTTTTGCTTTTTTGGCAATATATAATTCTTCATGCATTTTAGTGCTAAATTATTTAAAAAAATAATTTACTAATTTTGTAACGAATATAACCATAAATTCAGCTACATTTCCATATAAAATATAGCTGTATAAATGTTTTTGTACTGTCGTGAGAACACAAAGAAAATGCTTTTGGGGTGGTTAAATATGCTGTACTCAGAGCAGGGGCGGACTGGGACTAAAAAACAGCCCGGACTTTCTTCACCAGCTGCACAGAGGTCTGCGTCTCAGCCGAGAAAGACAGGCTGACGGCCGCCGTGCATCGGACAGCCGTACTTTTCCAGAATGCACAGATTGCCAGTCCACCCCTGACTCATCTTGAGTGTTTCTCTTGTTTTTTGTTTTGTTCTTCTCAAAGCCCAGTAGTTTTATTACTGTAAATTAAATTAAAAGAGGCTGTTGAGCTCAGTCGCCGTCCAATGTCTGCTTTAACTGGTGGGTCTCTACAACACAGTACTCCTCCTGAAGAACCCTGAATAAGACGCGCCACTGATGAACAGTAAATTATTGATGTAACAATTATTGGTGATTACCCCTACATTGTACTGTATTTTTATTACTAAAAATTACACTAATTTATTTACCTGTTTATACCAAAGAAAACAACAGCGCATACCAAAGAAAATGTCTGTGCATGAATTACAGAACAGTCTGTATGGGCTTAACTTTATATTTTCGTTAAGGGTTATTTATTAAACTGAGTTTTAAATGAAATTAAAGTGTTTTGGGAGCATATTCAGGGCATATTTAGGGTTTACACTATAAAAATAGTCATTTTAGGCTTTTTTTTTTACCAAAACACAACAACGCGGTGTTTCACTGTACGCGGGTGCTCTTGGAATGTAACACCCGCGAAATGTGGGGGATTACTGTATATGTTTTATATTTTTGTATTAGTTGTAAAATGTACTTTTTATTTTAGCTCATTGTGTTGTACAGCTTTTATTTATTGTTTTGTTGCTCTTACCTTTGTACTGTCCACTTTCTGTCATAGCACTGCAAATTTAATAATATCTTATCTTATCTTATATGTTAGCTTTTAATAAACAAGCAGGGATGTTATTTCTTCTAAAGTTTTCCAGATATCCTAAGTATTCTGTATGTTTTACGTCTGTGTATAAACACATTCTGAAAAAAAGGTCCTGTGTTCTGAATACTGTTTTTTTTGTTTTTAAATATAATGTGGATTAACACAAATTCATTAAATCTAAACGTGAAATCAAATTCCTGCTTCATTTCTGAATTCTGAATGTATATTACGTTTATGTTACATCCCAAGCTTGTTTATTTATGACTACATCCCAAGCTTGTTTATTTATGACTAAGTAACTAGTTACCTGTGCTAGGATTTCGCAGAGTGATCGGCAGAAACAGGGTAATGCTGTATTTTCATGTGTTAAAAAGACTTTTCATACTTTATTGCAGGCTTGGTATAACACAGGAAAGACGAGTACACGACTGATGGTGGCACACGTCTGTATACCAAGAATGTTTTAAAAGACACTATTCATCCTCCTACACTGAAGTTTCTTGCTTAAATGTTCTCACCTCTAGAGAATAAAATGAATTATGCTCTCTGTGTGTAGGCCACCCCAAGGTGATTTATTTGCTGATTCCTTGTCACAGTGTAATTTATAGCCGTGCTTTTGTCTTCTTCTTTGTATACATGGCGCGATCCGGCTGTACTAGGAGCCGACGTGATTTTATTCCTGAGGAGTCACATGGAGCCCAGTACTTCAAGTCAATGTGTGCAAACAGGCTGAAGCATTTCAGTACAAACCAAGCTGAATGCTTTGTATGATATATGTTGTGACTGATGAGGTCGGTTAATTAGTTATGGACCAACCCATAACGCTGAAGAGTGGCTCGGGTGGTTCGTTGTGTTGTTGTGTGGTTGCTCTGTCTCATTATTCTGTGCTTTTAGTTATTGGATTATGTTGATTATGTGTATTTGTGATTTATGTGTCCCATTTCTCTGTGTCATTCAGCTCAGTGTTTAGCGTGCCCTCTCACCATCACCGTAATGTGAGTCTCAGCCAGTGAGGTGAAGTGGGCTTGTATGTGTTTAGCTGAACTCAGTCTTACGATATGTGTCTTGCATGTAATGCTGTGACACACAAAAGCCTTTTTAAAAAATGGCAAAAAGCTCTCTCTTTTGCTCTCTCTCTCCCCCTCTAATATATATATGTTAATGCTGGGCAACGATTAAATTTTTCAAATCGCTATTAATCGCATGATTTTCTGCGATTAATCAGGATTAATTGTATTGTTATATGCAAAATTCAGTAATGCAATTAATCCCGATTAATCACATTGTTATATGCAAAATTCAATAACGAATTCAAAAGCAGTGTATTGTGCACTTTTACTTTAAAAGTACTCCTTTATGAACAAAAGTACATAAACATTTGGTTTGCAAACACTTTAAACAAATAAAGAGCTTTTTAACAGCAGTGTTCCCTTTGACACATTTACACAGCGGCAATATTTCTTATAACTCTCAATTTAAACATTAATGTAATCAAATCAAATATAAAACCAAAGCTATTCATATTTTATCTAGTTTGTTGTGGAAAAACAAGTTTCCCTCAGAGTCCAGATCATGGGTGCCAGAACCATTATAGCTTTATTATTATCAGTGTTATAAAAAATAAGCTTCAAGGTATGATTTTTCGACAATGCAGCATGAATCGATACACTGCTGTAAATATTTTTAATGATATATATTTTTCTCTGATTATGCATGTTATTTGTCTATTTCCCATCATTATCAGTGTAATAAGCAGACTATAAACTGTATGAACAGTACAAACTTAAAGGGAGCATTTTTCGGCAGGGTAGCATGAATCGAAAGACTCTGCTGTCGATTTGCTCTACGGCAGCATTTTCTGACAGTGCAGCGTAAATCGTCAGAACACGGGCGCTCATGGTGCAGCGGCACGATCAGAAAAGTATATCAGGCACCTTCTGACCAACAGCAATTTAACATTTATAAATCTGTTTTCTTTTTTTCTGAACAGGTACAAGCAGAGACAGTCAGTAGCGAGTGTCCCTGTTCAAGTGAGGTGAAGCGGTCAAGCACAGAATAACAAACTTTCAAAATAAGAGTAATGAAAAAAAAAACTGCGTTAACGTGCAATAAAATAATTGTTGGCATTAATTAAATAACATCTTAACGTGCCTAGCACTTCTGCTTCTAGATCTGCTTCTAGTTGCATCTCAGAGATCTGCTTCTAGATTCATCTCAGCGAACATCATTATATCTCAAATTTCGGTTTGCACAAAAGCGTGCACCCAAAATAAATGTTTTGTGAAATGTTCCTTGCTGTGCTACACTGGAAGTGCATAAAATATGCAAAACTATGCCTGGAATGATGATTATGAGTTGAACAGGGCAGGAAAAGGCACTGGAAGCCTTCATTAAACTGCACGTGAAGCAGGTTAATGAAACCATTAGCTGCACTTAATGAACTTCGCTAGAAATGATGATGAAAATGATCATTAGCTGTCTCAGTTTGATAATATATTTGTTTGGTTGCTGGAATCTTAAATCTGCACCCCATGCACAGCACAATGTCCTTCTGTGCTAACCTGATATTTAGCTTTAGCCTTCAGTGTGGAGCCATGAGCTGTCAATCACTGTCATGGGAGGACCTGCAGTCAACCTGTCCACTTGTCTGCTCTGTTTCTGACAAATTTACACAAGATCACGTAGGGAAACTCACCCCGACACACACTGAGGCTCACAGCAGCCCTGTGCTTTATTGTCTGGTTGTTGATGCTGTGTTTGTATAAGTGTGTGTGGGTATAAGTTTCTCTGACATTTCGCTTGTGTGAATATTAATGAAACACACGGCGGTGTCCTGTCAGGACGCACTGGCTGGAAGCAGCCTCAGCCTTGGCAGGAAATGATTCCTCTCCATGCCAGCTGCTTCTGCCATCCTTATCAGCTGCCTGGCAGAGCTTTGTGCCCGCTCTGCCCACGCTCGCTTTTTCCATCCAAAGCCTCTGAGATAACGTGATAGCGCCTCAGCCACAGCTGGCCTGAACCTGACTGAAGACCCTCGCCCTTCTCCTCCCTCTAAATCAGCACACAACACACAAGGGAGCTAAGGGGGGGCTGGCCAAACACATCAATGCATTTGTGAATCAGTTGGATCAACTCTGGAATGTTTGAATCAATGAATTTTTATATTATCGACTGGATAAAAGTACTATTACATAAAGTGAAGCTATCAAACATGCCCCCACCTCCTCACCCCCCCAAAAGTAATTTAGTAGGAAAAAAGCATTTAGTGGGGCAAAAAGGCATTGATATAAAGGTGCTGAATTTATTAGAATCGATAGTATTCAGGATGCACTGAATCATTTCTTGAATTGAATTATTGTGTGGTCAGAGATTTAAACCCCTGGAGTCGAGCAGTGGGGGTTCATGTGGCCAAAGGTTGGTGATATTGCTGGGGTTCATCTTTCTTTTAAGATATAGAACTCTTAGCTTTTGAAAGTAAGCTATCTTATGGCATTTGACATGCTTGAATTTGAGTAGACATATAAATTTGCCTATGGAGCTGCTCTGAGGCACATGATGGCAGGATGATTATTTAATTATTCCTGATATTTGTTCCAGGTGAACGTTGCACTGTGGGGTGTTGAACAGAAAATCTGGTTAGTCAGGTCATTCAACAGTGAAATTAGTAAGACACCAGAGGTGTGTCAAACGCGTGACTGAATTCAGCAAAGCCAGTCTGAATTTTAAATAATGAGCTCTCAAATCTCTTTCCTTTCTATTTCTCAACAACCCACACCCCCAAACCTGCCTCATTGGGAAGTGAGCTGGCATATGTGCTTGTGCTTCACGTTTAGTGATATTCTCCATTTGGCACATGAAGGCATGCCCAGGAACACAATGGTGTGATTAAGAGAGATATTGTGAATGCTTCCCATCTTGTTTTTTTTTTTTAAAACTTGAACCATAATCATGGTTCCATATTTCATAATATAACCTCTTCGGGATTAAGCATTCAGGCATTTCTTTATCATCTCCATCTGCAAAGCTGGCTCTTTAAAGTCCCAGTCAGGAATGGCTGCCAGTACTGGTACAAGCAACAAGAGACATTTTCAAAGAGCAACAACAACAAAAACAGCAAACAGAAGCCCTACTGGGCTATAGTGGTTCTACTCAAAGCCTCCTCTTTGAATATCACGGCTGTCAGAACAAAACAACCAATGTATCCCCAACATGGCAACTTTTCAGGAAAGTGAAAAAAAAAAAAATCTCAACTCACACTGGAAGTTGATGTAAAACCTTTAATGTTAGAAATGTTGGACAACTTCTATTGGTCTATCATGAAATTTTAACATAAAGCGCAATTTAAATTATGTGAAAAAAGAAGACACAAGGTTTTGTTCTGATGTTCATGCATTCATTTTCTTGCCTACCCTAACAAGGTGCTGGAGTCTATCCCAGGACTCACAGAGCAAAAGGTGGAAAAGTGAGGGGAGACAATGCTAAGCACTGTGCCACCGTTTGTTCTGATAGCGATGAGATACGTACTGTTATACTGTTACTTATAATGGTCTTCTATCACCTGTGCTGTACTATGCTGCTTCTACAGTGTCTCTTTCATTTGCACAGTCAGATTCCTCAAGGCTGACTTTTTTGCACCACTCAAATCCTTATACATTTAATGAAGTCTAGTTTTGTACTTCTGCCCACTTACTGTTTTGTAATATAGTGCATTGTGTTCAGGGGCGGACTGGCAATCTGTGCGTTCTGGAAAAGTCCAGACCCCCCCCCCCCCAAACCATGGACTTTCTTCACAGCTAGTGAAGATAGTCCAGGGCTGTTTTTTAAGTCCCAGTCCGCCCCTGATTGTGTTGTATTGCACTTGTCTTGTTTAATTGCCTAATGTGTTATTTATGTCTTTATCACACACCATCTAGTATATGAGCCTTTATTTCACACTGTATTTATGCAGTGATCTGTCCGCACAACTTAACTACAATGACGTAATCTCTGAATCTGATCTAAATTTTTTTAGCCATTTTTGTCAGTTCTATCAATCTTGCTCATCCTTATGACACATGGAATGAACACGTTTATAGGCACAATATGAAGAGACCAAGTAGAGTATACAGAGCTGGACAATACAGAATATTATTTTTAAAAAAAGGCTTGGGTCTCTTTTAAAGTGCTTAATTGAGACTTTAAGGGACTCCAGTGATAACCTCCTCAGTCTTCTTAAATAGACTAGTTTAAAATCTTCATATCTTATTTAAGCTACTCTATTGAACCTTGAGGTGATCTTTCCTTTAAACATGTTCTGACTCACAAATGCTGTTCTTTAGTGCTGAGCAAAATGCTGAAATTCGCTAAACTGAAGCACTGCATTCATTCTCCTGGCCATGCTGAAAGGCAGTCTGTAAGGCAGAGGGCTTTTGACAGTGAAATGCGAAGGCCAGATTAAAGTAGACCTAAGTGATGCCCGTTGGACTGTTAAGTACACCTTGGTAAGCATGACCATCTCCCTTTCCCCAGTGCCGCAAATTCATCCTGACTGAATCTTAATTAACCAATCAGTCTTGGCTGCAATTTGAATATGCATGTGGCAAGCAGAGAGGACGTGGTTGGGTAGAGGTGAAGCAGGGGAGACAGACGAAGGCTTTGCAGTGACAGTTCTGCACACAGCGGCAGATTCATGGAGACCAGGCCCGGAGCATGGGCAGAATGACAAGCCAGTCGGCCGCCTCTGTTTGGTTAGCCACACTGAGCACTAACCGCTAAACAAATGCTAACAAACTGAAAATAAACACTTAAATATCATCTCATGATGAACATAACAAGGGTCAGAACACACTGGTGGCATTTAACAAAGCAGGATAACTTAGTGTATTCAGACCATTTAAACCCAAAATCAGGATTATCGAAACAGTTAAGAGCTAAGATTCATTTAGATGGACTTCATTCAGTGTTTGGTGTGTGTCGTTTTGCACTGAAACAGTGAGGCTAATGTAGCCACCAGGGGATGGAAGTTTATGGCCACCAGTATTGAAGTAGTTACTCAAAAAAGGAATCCATTACACATTAGTGATTACGTTTCTAAATCTGTAATAGGTTAACTGTTACAGTTAAAAAGTGAAAAAGCAAACTTGTATTGGCTATCGAACCTACCATGGCTGATCAACTACATTTAGAAAAAGTGGGGAGATGTATAAATTAGGCTGGATCATTGTTTTAGAATATCCAGTTAAATTGAGAAATTCTCTTTCATAAAACAAACTGCTGATAACCGAAACTTTGCAACAAGAAAGCAGTTTGTGAGATCATACAGCAGGTTGTGCCGATCATTATGAGACATGAAAGCCTTTCAGAGCTCTACTGTTGCCCTGTAACTTTATTGTCCAAACGCGTGTTTCAGTGTGTGTGGTGAGAATGTGAATGTAGGTCATCTTTCCAGAGTGTGTTCTGTTTCGCTGCGTTTTATGGCCCGCACCTCTGTGTGTAAAGGACATGAGAAAACAACCTTGACCTTTCGGGAGACACTAGGAAAATGAAGAGAAAGCTCATCATTAATCGCCAGTCATCTGCTCACTCGCCTTTTGTGCAGCCGGCTCTTGTCATTAGAGATAATGAGAGGGAGCGGACTCTGCCAGGGACGGTCCCGGCTCAGACTGACCACAACATGTATCCTTGAACCCAGCTGGGCCTCCTAAGAAATACACTGACTCATTATTTTATCACATGTCACATTAGGGCTGGAGAAAGAGGTGGCAAACTGCACTGGAACAGTGGTTGAAGCAGGCAGGTCAGTGATTATCCACATTGTTTACAATAAACCCAGAAGAGATTCCCTATCAAAGCTGCAACCTTCACAACCACCGCGCCTCTGCCAGAGCAGCTTTCCAGGCTGGACATCATTATCACTGCTATTACTACTAGAGCATTTGTAAGCTGATGGCATCAAATTTAGGATAAACCTATGTCAGTGCAGATTATGAACCTTGTGGACTATGAAATAAGAAGGAGAATAAATGAGGCACTTTAAGTTTCTTCCTTTTTTTTTCAGGACAGAGGGCAGGATTGAAAAGCAAAGCTTGGGGGACAATAAAGCGAGTGAGGCAGGGAGTCTTGGCTCTAAGCATGAACAAGGCAATAAAAGTCTGATGATTATTTAGAGAGAATATTACAGCAATAAAACAGAGAGCAATTCTGGGCTGGATTCACAGGACACAGTGGAAGCATCCACTTCCAACAAATATTCAGAATATAGGCTGAGAGTAGAAAGAGCATAGAAAACAGCTGAATATTCCTTTTATAGACATAGGAATAAACACCCACACAGTATCACATACACTACCGTTCAAATGTTTGGAATCTCTGTTGCGCTTATAAGTATAAAATGATATTTGTGTGAAGGTAGCGTTCTAAAATGTAAGCAGTTTTTAACTAACTCATAGGAAGATGACATTTTAAGTGCCCAGAACAATGAACAGAATGGAAGGATCAGTAATAGCTGGGAAAGGTGTATCAGGAAGTGTATCAGAATATAAAGACTAATATCTATATAGCTAGAAAAAATAAGACCATGGCAATTTATTTTTAAATCAGCATCTCTAAGAGTATGACAACTGTTCCATGCCAGTGTCTGTTAAATTCCTACACAAGCACCTCATTCTGCTTTATGAGGGACTGATTAGTGATCACCTG